>VDFB02379817.1:0-22559 GCA_007258455.2 Sequoia sempervirens | reverse complement strand
CCTGTTTTTCACTATTTTTTATGCGACTATCTTACGCCCCTTAAGTGCCAACATGGGACTCAAAACAACTGAAGAAAATAAAGAAAACATTTTTTTTGGGTGATGCAAGATTTCCCTACATCGTTGGATGCTACTGCATCAAAGATCATATCTAAAGCATTAGCAAACAGACTTTAAAAATTCTTGGAAAAGATCATCTCACCAAATCAAAGTGGCTTCCTACCTAGCAAAGACATAGTGGACAACATAATCCTTGCAAACAAAGTAGTACATACAATAAACAAAGAAAAAATTCAGAGCATGTTGATCAAATTGGATGTGAGCAAAGCATATGAAAAGGTCAAATGGAGAATTTTAATCAAAATAATGGAGAAATTTGGTTTCTATAGGGAACATATCCAAATAATTTTTCATTGCATATCATCACCAAGATACTCTATATTGATAAATAGCATCCCATGTGGATTCTTCCAAAGAACTAATGGAATTAGACAAGGAGACCCAATCTCCCCATTCCGCTTTGTCATCATGGTTGAAGCATTAAGCAGCTACATTGCTTCATTTCATGAACAAGGATCATGGAAAGGAATTCAAGTAGCATAAGGGGTAGAAGCCCTAACCCACTAACAATTTGTAGACAATACACTACTATATGGGGAATCAACTATACAATAGGCTAAAAAAATAAAAGAACGTCTGCAAGAATACAGTGATGTAACAAGACAACAAATAAACATGGAAAAGTCCAAAATCTACTTCTTCCACACAACGAAAAAATACAAAAAAGAATAGCTAAGTTGCTAGGCTACACAATTGATCAAATACCATGCAAATATCTGGGCGCTCCATTGTTTAAAGGTATGATCTGAACAAAATTATGGGAACAAACAAAAGAAAAGTGTGAGAACAAAGCCCTAACTCGAGAGGGAAATGGCTAACATTAGTAGGGAGAATAACAATAATTAAAGCAGCTCTATTAGCAATTCCCACATACTCAATTTCGTGTATGCAATTAACTTCCAAAGCTACCTTAGGACTAGAGAGTATCTTGAAATGATTCTTATGGGAAGTTTCAAACAAACGACACAAAATCCCATTAATCCATTGGTACATGGTCTGTAAGTCACAAGATGAATGCGGAGTAGGAATAAGGGACTTAAGAAATCAAAATGCAGCTTTAGGAGCAAAACTTATATGGAAAATGTATCAACATCCTTCCTTAATGTGGTGTAGGGTGATGCAAAAAAATTACTCAGATAACTTAGATCCTGAAAGAGTGTTAACTATAGAAAATTCTCTCCAAGGCTCCCATATATGGAACTTCATGCAGAACTCACAATAGGTAATTACAGACCATATTACTTGGCAAGTTAATATTGGCAACAAAGTATATTTCTAGAATGATTCATGGGGAGGGCATAAGCCCTTAAAGGAATATCAATAGATCTTCCCCCATATCCCAACCACAAACAATAAAATTGATAATCTTCTACACAAGTATATTAAAACTAAGGAAATAGGAAAAAGCAATTGGTCAATCCCCGTAGACATCCAAATGGAAGAAGAAGCCAAGAACAAGCTGCTTGAAATCCTACAAGAGAGAAATATATGTCTCAACAACCATCTACATAAAATTGTGTGGTGTGGGGCAAGATCAGGCAACTACACAACCAAAATGGGGTACCAAATCCAAATTAAGCAAGAGAATTGTGAATGGCTTAAGAAACTGTGTCAGGGAAAATCGATACTACCTAAGGTTGGGGCATTCACATGGTTTGCCATGCATGAAAGAATTCTAACTGGAGAAAGGTTGAGAACAATAGGCATAGAAGGACCGAATAGATGCATCATGTGTCAAAAAAATGAAGAAAAAACAGATCACCTACTCTTAAACTATCCCTACACAGAAGAATGTTGGGATTGGCTTCAAGAGAAACTTGGTTGGGTAGCTCCTAGAGGCAACAAGATCAGGGATTTCCTAGCCAGCTGGCCGATCTTGAAAAAGAACACATTTTGGGGCCAAATTTGGAAAACATCCCCTTCTATCTTTCTATGGAACATTTGGAAGGAACATAATAGACAAATATTTCAAGAAAAATCCATGCAGACAGATGAAAAAATTTCTACGATTGAAAGGAATATAACAGAAAATTTGAATGTAGATATTAAGGAATAGAAAAAAAACCAAATTTACCTACTAGGATGAAAAAAAAATGAAACAATGGCCAAAATTGAAAGTCCCTAAATTCTTTCAATTTTCCCCAAGTACCAAAGCAGAAAGGATAGCTAATAGCTGCAAGCTCCATAAAATTTCCCCCATCAACCAAAAATGAGTTAGAAATCAAAGGTATCATACAAGGACTAATCTTATGCAAGGAGAAAGGATTGAAGAACATTGACTTGGAATGTGATTTGACAATAAGCATCAGCGTGCAATTACAAAAGGTCAAATAGGAACTTGGCATCTACAATCAAAAGTATCAAAAATCAAAGATCTAATGCATGAGGTACATGTACTATCCACAAAGCACATTTATAGTGAAGCTAATAAGGTTGCAGATAAGCTAGCAAATCACGAAATAAATCAGACCAACACTTGTCTAGTTGGTGAGCTAGCAGAGGTATGGAAAGGACTAGAAATAATAATACTCCAGGAAAAAGGAGAAGTCGATGGCCCTCACATGGGATATTGAATAATGGTAAGAAAGGCCTAGCTCCTAGGTAAGCATCATAAGGAAAAGGTATGCATCTATGAAACCCAGCTCAAGTATTAGAAGGTAAATTCCATTAACATTCCACTAAGTGAGCTAGTTAAATTATAAAAATAGAAAATCATATATGAATTGGGATAGCCTTAATACCTAAAAATTTAAAGAAACAATCAAGTTGAATGAGGAATCAAAGTTCATCCCCTGTCGGAATCAATCAAACAACCCAAGATTTTTAGTGAATCTTCTTATCGTGGCTTAATTGGCATTAGTGCCTAGATTGAACAATTCACGCAATCAAGCTAATCAACACTAACATAGTGTGGGAAAAATCTAAAACACAAAGGCATGTCAGAAAATTGGTCACTAAACAGTCCCCACAAATGCTAAAATAACCCCAAAGGACTAGTTATAAAATGTGTTCTGAAAGAAAGCATGAACGAAGCACACCAACCAAACTAAACTTGAATAAGATGAGTGAGATAATAACTATTGGCCAAATCCATAATTGTGACGACCTTAAACCCTGCATGTGAACAAAGATAAGTTGTACAAGGAAAGTACACAACTGTAGCCATTCTCTCCCATACAAGGAACAAATGTAAAAATTTAACAACTCTTCATTCAAGAAAAATTCCTATCCATTATCTGAAGAGGATGAAAAATGTAATGCATTAACCTCAAGAACCCTAAACCAATGAACCAATTGGATAATATAGCTTAAGAAAATTTACATCTCTAACAGAGAATGATTTAACACAACGACTACAATTAACTCCTCTCTGTGTAAGAATTCAAAGAAGTGACCTTAAATTAAGTGATTGTCATAAGCAATTTTGACCGAAGAAGTATATACAACCCGCAATAGGGGACAATAAAAAGGTGAAACCCACTATAAGTGGTCCGCCAACATAGAGCATTTAACAGTGACAATATTACAACATTTAGCCTTTTAAAATAAAGATAGAAGCATTTAAAGGAAGTTCATACCATCATACATTTAAAATCGAACCATTTACTTATGGAAAAGAATTCATCAATATGTATTTTTCTAAACTAGTCTACACAAGAGCCATATAGAACAAATTCTATCCAATTCACCATTATAGCAAACCTAGAATTTTATTTCTTTAAAGATGTAACAGGGGCTAGAAGAACTGGAAAATAAACAACCAAAAGCAAGCTATAAGCTAATTATAAAGGTTCCCATTTTATATAATGCACTATTTTTAAAGTCTTTAAATAGAACACTATAACAAAGGGTTATATAAGTTAGTTTGCAAGACTGTCTCAACCATAACTGAAATATGTAAACTCTATTTACATATAAGATTAACTTTTAGTAAAACTGTTCAAAAACCAGAGAGATATCTAGGTGAATAGTAGGATAACAAAATAAATTGACAAACTCAAAAAGGAGCTCGAGCACTAATAAAATGGCTTATCTACACCTCCTGAGATTCATCTCCCTATGTGCCAAAACACTTCACAAACTCGACAAACTTGGAAACCCACTGAGTATCCTGCTCTGACACAAATTGGAAGCGACGTTTGAGGAAATCGCAGCTAGCCTTGACAATGAAGCGATGATACCAATAACTCGCATCTACCACATCAATAATAAAGGAAGATAATCAGTAATAACCCCATGGCAGAAAAGAGGGATACCTTCTCTTAGGTGTGCCCCCATTAAAACCATCTCAAGCCCAACTAACAGAGAGGATTTAAAAACCATCTTCGTAATTTGGAGCACCATATCCTTAGATACACGAAGATCCAATAAACAACCCACAAAACAGGAACTAATGTCAGTATTTAGGCGATACTGGCCCCTGGACATAAGAAAATTCTTTCCCAGTATCAACTTAACAGCTTTCAACATCAAAATATCTTGTTTTGAAAATAACCCAAGTAATTGTCGATTAGTCATCAGCCCCAGAAAGGCAACCTAAACCCTAGTATGGGTAAGATAAATAGAGGTTGACCCCATCTTGTGAATATCAGTTAATTCTTGCAAAAACCTTCCATATGTTAGAAAGAAAATTTGGCATAATGAGTAATGAAACCCGTGGAAAACCATTTGAAGAGGAAGAATCTTGCAAATCGAACTCATCACAGAAGATGGTGTTTCACACATGTTTATGGTCTGATCATAAGCGATGGTTACACAAGCAAGTAACAAAAATGATGAGTTCGTAAGCCTTCTCTCAAATGAAGTAACCAGAAAATTCAATGTGAAAGACATTTTATCAGACGCCATAATGGTTTGGCATGATACATACCCAAATCACAACTACCGAAGTTAAAATTCCACCTCAAAAAATCACATCAATGTAACTTAGGAAAGAGTAAGCCTTTTTGAAGAATGTGGCCACCTCATATCATGCAGTATACCAAGTACGATGTTACATGATTAATGTCAATACAACATGAACGAGGTAAGTTAGATGCCACGCAAGTAAGACTTACGTGGACATAACCAAATGGCATATGGTGGAACCAACACTTAAACAATCTAACAAAAATGTAAAATCTTAATCTTTGGGACCTATCCCCCTAAAAACGGGTAGGACTTTCCTAACAAAAAAATTAATATAAAAATTAGTATTTTGATAGTAGTACTAAGGTTGGATAATATAGTGATATAGTGAAGGGTTGTATAATTATAAGAATTTGTACTTTTAGAGTTGTAGAAGAAATGCTAAGAAAATATAAATACATTAATTTACTAAAAGAATGTCAATTTTACAATAGCATGTTGAGAAAAAAAAAAGTCAACTACTCTTAAACACTTTTATTATTTCCACTCTCTAACATGTTCTTATAAGACAAGAACTCAATTTTATAGGGAAATCTATCTCTTGTACATATACATGTTGCTTCCAACCATCATTGAGATTATTTTTCTACATATATTCAATTCTTATAACTATCCAAGCTACATGTAGGCTATCCAAACTAGCCTGTTCTAGGATATTATCCTAGGATCTTGCTCCTATACTAAAACCTATTTTAATATGATGTAATTATAATTCCAATACATCCCAAGAATAGGTGATCTTTGGAATTAATTTTAAAATATAGGAGAAAATAAATTATTTTGAGGAATTCAAACCACCTTAGGTAAGATAAAATACCTTTGAACAAAATTCACTCACATCTATATCCTATATTTTAGTATATTTTAAAATACTTTGAATGTTGTAGTTAGAATAAAAATATGATCCTATTAAATATCAATTTGGTGGAAAAAAATTGGATGTTAGTTTTCCTAGTTTTATATGCATGATTATATCATCAATTTGATATTCCAGTGGTTATATGATCTCTAAATTGCTTCAAGAATTAATAGTCATTACTAACATCTTAACTACTAGATAGACCCCTATACAAAACTAATTGGTTTGGAAGTTGGCATAGTTTTGAAATCCACCAACCAAATATTCCAAATGTATTGATATTGTTATCTTATACTTTCTAATGTGACCCTTATAAACTATTGATATTGATTTGACACATTTGGAAGAATGACACATATTGAGGAGCTCTAGTTGTGAAAGGATGAGAGAAATAATAAAAGGGTGACTCAAAATATTTATTGAATATAACATTATCATTATCACTCTATTGGGTCTTTCGATTTTAGCACCTTGAATTTAGAATCACTCAAATTCAAGATTTAGATTATTCTACTATTAGATTTGTTAGGACTTGTGGTGTATACCTTGTAATTCCTAATGCTAAGGTTTTAATTACTTAACATTTATAAAATATTAAAAATTAGTGTTCCCACAAGAAAAAGGGAAACTAACTTGGAAGGAATCTTGAGATTCCTCAGTTGGAACTATTTATCATGTGCTAGTGGTATTATGATGATTAAATATGTCATTCAATAGGGACTTACTAGGTAGACTATATTAACATCTTTGATCAACTAAACATGTAATTGTAGTATAAAAAATTGTCACCCTTGATAATTTCACACTAGGCTTGGTTCCCCCTATGTGCTTGGACCTAATTATGCCTTTAATTTCCCATTTTATGAATATCTTTAGAAAATTAAAAGATGGGATTTAAATAAATATTTAATATTTAATAATGATGTTTAAGACCTCAAAAAGGATAAGTGTGGACTAGGGCACCCAGTGCCCCTGTCTAGCATGTTTTGGCCCCAATTTAAATATGTCAGTTTCAACATTTTAACATTTAAAAAATTTATTTTGTTTGTCGGCTATCGATATTTGTTTGTCGAGAAATTAAAGAATTACATATAAATATAAAAAAAAAATCATCATTTGAAATCCTAGAAAATCTATTGATCAAATTGAGAATCCTAAAATTAGTCAAGGTATATTCAAGGGAAGAATTATCATCATTATTACAATTATTTCATCAACCAAGCTCAAGCTTGCAATACATCAAGAATAAGGAAACAATTGTGGGGTAAGTGCACCAAGATGGTGCACAAAAGGGGGTCAAAAGTGGCCACTTTTATTCTGAAATTAGCTAAACTTGAACTTGGAGGAGTAATTTGAGATTCATGCACTCAAAATTTGAAGATACCAAAAGAAAAGAATTGTATTACTTTGAATCTAGTTTCTAAACTACTACCAAAAGAATAATATTAAGAGGATCAAATTCTTCACGCACACAAAAGTCTTCTTGTTTTTTCAAAAAAATATAACATAGTGTCTGGCATGCACCCCTCAATTTTTTTAGTTGCATTTAGTATTTTCAAAAACCCATTGGTAGAAATATAGCTAAGAGTGAGTACTAGAAGTTGTATATTCTTTTGTAATTTCTTATTGAGTACTTTTTTATGATTTTTCAAAGTGGATGCATCCTAAAAATTGCATCACCAAGCGTGCGTGTCACACAACTTGCACCAAAATAATCAAAAATGCAAATTTTTTTCCAATGTCTAATGAATGAAGTGTAGAAAAATATTATATCATTTTTTTCAAATTTGGACAAGTAGATCAAAATTTATTAAAAAAATTCAATACATATGTCTCTAATAACTATGGAAACATTGGTGAAAGGAATTAAAAAAAATATGTGTTAATGTAGTTCAAATCTAAAAAATAGTATATGGTTAGAAAGCTTAGAAGATGTGTGAAATTATGGTGGTAATTTTACTAAGATTTGATTATAATGTGTAAACTTAATGACGAGCAAGTTGGAAAATGAGAATTGAGGAGAAAACACGTGAGGATGAGGCAAATGAACCATCCAAGCCTAAGTACAAGCCAAAACGCATATGTGTTTTTTGCAAGAAAAAACACATATGTGTTTAATGTAAGCCAAAATACGTATGTGTTGCAAGCCAAAACACATATGTGTTTCATAAAATTATAAGTAAACAAATAAAGAAGATAAATAAATTGTTGGTACATGAATAGTGCAAAGAAAATGAAATTATTGAAGAGGAGATAAAACTAAAATCACCGAGTATCTTATTTTAGAGTAAATTAGTATAGTCAACATTACAATATATATATATATATATATATATATATATATATATATATATATATATATTTAAAATTTAAAATTAGGAAACTATGTATTTATGTATGCAAAGGCAGATCAACACAATCTCAATTTCACATTTAAGTACCATTATTGTTATCTAAAATCTATTGTTACTTTCTCACTTCAATAATATATATGCCAAACATTAAATTGTAAATAAAACAAGCTAGTAAGTTATTATAAGCATTAGAATTGTGTGTTCATTTTTGCAACAGGAGGATTTTAAGACTATTAGTTCTATTATAGAGTTAAGTTGTCCACTTACGTAAAAATAATATTAATAACTCTTTCATAGTAAGATTGTTTGTAGTAAATTATAGTCCTCTTAAGTGGTTTTCCTTTAGTAAACCATAAGGATGACCATTGATAATAATCCATAGATATTTTTTTATGATTAATTGATAAACATGATATATATCTAGATTTTGATCTACTCACTATATTTTATAGTTCTAGCCTTATAAAACTCGTTGTATAACATATTGGCATTATGCCAAAGGTGAACATGTTTTGGCATGCACTAAAAGCTTCATGTTCTTGAATCTAAGTATCCAACTCTCTCTCCCTCCACTCCAGTCTCTAACTCTCTACATCTCTCTAAGTATTATGTTCTTGATGATTTATGATGGAGAGTTGAGAGTTGAGGGTTTAGGGATTAAATTTAATTATGTAGGTTTTAGTGTTAAATTATTAATGTTGGGTTTTATGGTTTAACATATAGGGTATAAGGTTTTTGTATTATGTTTTAGGTTATAGGGTGTAGGGTTTATAGTTGATGATATAGGGTATAGGGTTTAGGGTTGAGAGTATAAGATTGAGTTATAAGATTTAGGTTTGAGGTTATAGGTACCTTGAGAGTTGAAGGTATAAGACTTAGGGTGGAGTTTATAGGTTTTACAACCTAGGGTTGAGTGTAGGGTTTAGAGTTGAGGGTATATGGTATATAGTGTATAGGGTTGAGGGTATATCATTTAGGATTGAATTTCTAGGGTCGAGGGTTCATCCCATAGGCTTTAGGATTAAGGGATAGGTTTAGGGTTGAGGGTATATCATTTAGGATTGAATTTCTAGGGTCGAGGGTTCATCCCATAGGCTTTAGGATTAAGGGATAGGTTTAGGGTTGAGGGTATATGATATAGGGTTTAAGGTTGAGTGTATATGGTTGAGGGTTTATTAAATAGGCCTTAGGGTCCAAGGTCAAGAGGGATAGGGTTTAGGGTCATAAGGGTATGAAATAATGAAAAAGGGGGGAGAATGAAATAGGAAGACCTAGAAATGAGGGACCTATGCCAAAAATCTCCAAAGGGGGTGTCCACCTAATCACAAATCCACCTTTTCCACATTTATTAGTAAGAGAGAGAGTGTCACAAATGATTAGTCAACCCTAAGTTTGGACACTTTTCTGCCCTAACTTCCTTATGATAGAAATACAACAAAATATGAATGAACAACAATTTTGAAAAAAGAATAAAAGTGCATTAACAATCCAATTTATGCAATCTATCAATTGAAACACAAAGCATTATGATAACACTATCAAAAATAGCAATCAACGGGAAGACCTGAGAAGGTTAAGACATTGTGCACCTACGACCAAAAATGTCATAAATCGTCCTTCCAGAACTCATTTGCCCAAGCGAAAATGTCCTTGAATCTATTTATGAAAATTATTTTTGCAATCCTCTAATGTCAGATCTAAGGCTTTGATTACCCATCTTTGACTATTGGAAGGTTGAAAATAAAACCAATAGGTGAGTTTTTGTATCTTGACAACTTTGATGATAACTTTGCAAAATTGCACTTTTGATCCAATTCAATCCTTCTTCACCTGAAAATATTTAAACACATAAAGAGGAAAAAATGTTTATTTTTGGTGTCTAAGGGTTTTCCTTGGTCAAAACCTAGTTTAGTAATTAAACCCTGATAATGAAATGAAAGCATAAATGGAAGGAATGATGAATGAACACTAGCTTGTTGCAACTTAGCAAACCCTTTAATGGTTGACCTTAGAGGACTAAATTCTAACACATCACTCCAAGGATTAGATCTTGCATGAAATGGCTTGATTGATGATGCTTGATTTGACACCTGATTTGAAGATTGAAAACTTGAAACCTACATCATTATGTTAGCTCAAAAAAATGCATGAACACACATAAATCTTGACATCATGATGGGATCTTGAATGCTACAATAATTGACTAGTAATTCTTCTCTCCAATACTCTTGACAATAATACTTTCTTTAGGAATTCTTTCATAAGGTTTTTTAGGTTTGAATTCATAAAAAGACCTTGTATTTATAAGTAATTTTCTAATTTACCAACAATTAAACATCAAAATTCAATGGTTGCGATATGAATTTAGATCATAAAAATTATGCCAAAAACATATTAAAAAATGGGATCCTAAACTTAAGGAGGACCCATTCGTCCTTGGGTGAATGGGTCCTAGGCCCTAAACCTAGGACACAAATTTTCCAAGATGTGTAATTTGATGTTTGCAATTGTTTAATATAGGTTCC
This sequence comes from Sequoia sempervirens, assembly GCA_007258455.2. NCBI lineage: Eukaryota > Viridiplantae > Streptophyta > Pinopsida > Cupressales > Cupressaceae > Sequoia > Sequoia sempervirens. The sequence goes on along the minus strand of VDFB02379817.1, from coordinate 11,793 downwards.
CCTTTTGTAAAAAAAAAATTAATTCGGCTTTTAAATGCATAATTGGTTCAATTAGAGGCTTAATTAAGTCTAAATAATTAAGGGGATGCAAACATAGTGTGAAAATGTAAAGTTTGCATTTTTTGACACTACATTTAGCCCCGACTTTAGTGAGAGGATGAGCCCTATGCTCAAACTCACACTAAAGAAGAAAAATAAGTCAAGAGAGGTCTAATTATACAAGTGTTGATGGGATAGGATGACAAAGATCAAGGAGGTTGCACAAGTGTAATGTCCCCTTCTCAAGCATGACTTTTCTGATTGACCGTTGGCCTATTCTGGAGACCCGTAGGCTTCTCGGTGGTGAAATTAGGGTTTCTTGGTTGGAGATTTCTTTTGCTCACGGATTAGTGATTGAATTACGGATTCCTTCTGGGTTTTTCGTGAGCTTTTCAGATATTTGTTTTTCTTGGCATTCTAAGCACTTTCATGAATTTACTATTTTTAGTAAATTCTATTTCTGGCAGTGGTCCTATTGGTTTCGGCATGTTTGGCTTTCTACTTCAATATGTTCAGTTGGATTGCTCAACTTTGGCTTTGGGGCACGTTTGGAGAGATAAGTTCGAATTATTTTAATAAAGTCATATTCTAATGTTATATTTTGTTGTTGACCCCCCCTTAGCCTAGTGATTGAACTTAAGTTGTTTTAAAAGGTGGTCTTTATGGGTGACGCCTCATGTAATTGATTTAATATTTTCTAAAAGGAAAAAACAATGCTTGGAAAAGGGGACGCCTATCTTCTTGAAGAGATTATTCTTGAATTAAAAAGTCAAATTGACCTTGGAAGGAGGGACGCCATCTTTGGAGGGAAAAGGAGTTACTTCAAATTTGAAAAGCAGGGTTTCTAGAAGCTTCTGGATAGCCTTCACAAAGTTATAAAAGGAGGTCTTGGTCTCCATTTGCAGGATCCGACATCTTGAGTAAATTTATGCTACCAAAATGGTGAGTGGATTGCTTCAAGGAATGAATGCCTCCTAGCTTGGCTTAACTTCGTGCTTGTGAGATAGCACCTAGTGGAGAGGTTTGCTTGTTTGAGTGAATTTTTGTAGTGAGGATTGCTTTGTTGTGAGTTAATGCATTTGTAGTTCAGTTATTTGCTTTTCATGTTATTTTCTGGAGTTGCTGAGAACATAGCAGATTGTAGTTTTCATTCATATTTCAAAAATACAAAAAGATATCATTCTTGGTGTTGCTTATTTCTTCTTGTCTAGGGTGGGCGCCCCTTTGCACCAATTTGCAGAATTTTTATTGAAGAACTTGAATTTATTAAAGGAAATCGCCCCTCTTGCTAGGCCGTACCATTCTTGATGCCTTGGGAATTGTGCAAGAAATAAATAGGGGGTATTTGAGGTGTTTGAGGTCTCCTATCTTGGTCGCCATACTTCTTAGAGTATTTTTCATTTGATTTCACTTCATTTGGGTGGGAATTGGGTGAGATATGAGCATTTCATTGAGGAATTAGAGGGATGGTCAGATATTCATGTTGTTGGTCTATCATATCAGACTTGGGAAAATTGTGTATGAGTGATGGGTGAGTGTTAGAACTTCGCAATTGATCTACTGGATGACATCCTTACTATTGCAGCTCTTTGAGAATCTCTAATTCTTGATCTTGCAGGCATTCTTCAACATATTGTAAGTTGAACAGTAGTACTATTAGCATCTTTCTTATTCTTGCTAATCTCATGCTTGTAACTGCCCACTGAATAAGTGGAAGAGGCTGGCTTGCTGCCTGTTTATTTGATTTGCATTGTAATTTCATAAGTCTCCACCATATGGTCGCCTCATCTCCATCTTGGATTGAGTAGCACATACTTGGTGTTGAGTTTACTTTCAGTATTGCAATAGATAGGGATCCTCTGACCATATGCTCGCCATCAACTGGCACATTCTTGGTTAGAGTTCTTTGTATCTGCATTTCTTTAAGATCCTTCACTAATGTTTCACCTTGTCACATCTATCCCCAGCATTCCTCAGCTAGAGTCAGCTTTCAGCACCATTTTACGTGAGCCAACCTTAACGTGCTTGTTAATGCACCCCAATTAAAACAACTAAAAAATTGGCTCGGTATATTTCAATGGTATCGAAGCCATCCCGCCATCCCGAAAATAATAGCCTCTAAGTGAGTGACGAGAAATCAGAGACGAAAAGGTACGCCAAGAGGGATACCATTCAAAAATAGTTCCCACCAGTTCCGTATATCGACAAAGATCGAGGTTTTGAAAATAAATTGGAGCCTTCCTCGAAAACGTAAATGGGGGGATACGGAAAGGACCCAGTGGTAATGAAAGAATGACGCATGCAAAGGGAAAGGTATAGAAAATTTCACGTCCAAGACAAGGCCTTTATAAGATACGTTTGCTGATATGGTTTCTCCGCCGTTGTAAACAATGTAAACCTCCACAGTAACAATCCAAGGAATACCCCAAGGGAACACGTTGCCTTAACCAGCACAATGGACATGTTGTCCAACCTTCAGCAAGCAACACATACATCTCTGCTAGACCTTTCAAACCCACGTTCTTGGCACCAGTAAACCCACCACCAGAGCCTGAAGCAAATGTTTCATTTTTGGAACAGCTGAGGATAGGCCGTACTGAATATGAAACTCTTCCTGATGAAGTCAAGCTAGACATGTCCTTCAACGATTTCATGGAGCTTAGGAGGAAGAATAGAGGAAATGGGAGGAATTATGAACAAAGGAGAACATCAGTACAAGGGGACTTGTATCAAGCTATCAACAAGGTTATGCTTCCCCACTTTGATGGAAGTGATAGTAGTTCCGCCTGAGTCGAGTCATTAAAACTGACAACCAGACCGGGTCTCAGACCAAATGGCCTAAGAGGAAGTGATTAAGTTCGCCACGCCTGGCACCCAGGGATGGGGTGGTGCAGAGTGGTGGCACCCATGGCCTAGTCACCTTAGGGTCATGGATCTGGTCACTACCTACATGAGTCACAAATAATCATTAAGAGACTTGAGAAGAAGGACCCGTGGTTTTACTTGCTGGCATAGTTGGAAGCAAGATGGGCAATGCCAGCTTGATGCCTACATAGCTGAAGTTCCAGACTTAATGGTCACTTCAACCTGAGAGAAGATTAAGTAATCCTATTCAGCGAAGGTTTGATGTGGAGCCACTCAAGGGTTGGATTAAAGCTTTTGATCCACTCCCTATATAGAGTGCAACTGGAAGAAAGCATCTAAACATGGAGGGTCATTCCCAAAACAAAGTTTCAATCCAAATTTAATGATAGAGGGAAAAGACCTCATCAAAGACCTCATCATAAGGAGTTCAAACTGCATAAACCTCATGGCACAAGATTGGATCCAGAGACTATCAATGAACTCCGAAGAAAGGGGTTATGTTTCTGTTGTTGGGAAAAATGGTCCCAAGATCATGTTTGCCCAAAAGGAGCCAAAATTCATCACTATTCACCAAGCAATTGATTTCTCAAATCAGTGACTAATTTTGGAGTGACAACGAAGAGGAAAGAGCTTTGAAGAGTCTCAGCAAAAGGGGAAGTGGTGGCACAAGCTGTCTAACTGAGCTTCCGCAGAACAGCCTTCAAAGTTCGAGTGGATGATTAGTAAAGCGAATAGCTGTTTCTGACTATATCGGCAACACATAACTTCATCGATGAAGCTATGGTGGGCAAAGAAGGGATCAGAACAAGAATATTTCCGTCGAGTTATGGTTGCGGATGGGTTCCACATCTCATGCACTAGGAAGATTTCAAACATGTCTATGCAATTGGGCAATTATGAAGTCAAGGATGACTTCTATGTGGTTAACATTGGAGATACGGATGTCGTCCTTGGCATTCAGTGGCTGCGATCTCTTGGAGAGATCTCTTTAAATCTACAAACAATGGAGCTCAAATTTCAATCTGATGGGAAGAAGGTAGTGTTAAGAGGAATGTCTAATAGTGGCCCACGGATTGTGTCATTCAAAAGAATGGCAAGGCTGATTCGTCATTACCAAGTTGAGTGGGCTGCGGAATGCATGATTCTTCCAGCTAGTCCGGTTGAGACAAAGAGAGACTACCCTCCAGATATTCAGTCTTTACTCACCAAGAAAAGCAAAGTGTTTGCTGATTTACCTCCTGGACCACTTCTTGATCGAGGTTCAGAACATGTCATAGAGCTCAAGGAAGGAGCTAATCCAGTTATCACAACTCCATATCGGTACCCCAAAAAGAAAAAGGATGAGATTGAAAAGAACATTAGGGAACTCTTGGAGATGGGCTTCATTCATCCAAGTAAGAGTCCCTTTGCTTCAGCAGTTGTTCTAGTGAAGAAGAAGGATGGTACCATTCATATGTGTGTAGATTATCATGCTTTGAATCAAAGCACCATCAAAAATCGATATCCCATTCCAAGGATAGATGAGCTCATTGATGAGCTACATGGGACCAAGTTCTTTTCAAAGATAGATTTGAGGTCGGGTTACTATCAAATTCGGATGAGAGGATTTGATGTTGAGAAGACAGCCTTCAGATGTCACTATGGTCACTTTGAGTTCCTAGTCATGCCATTTGGGTTGACTAATGCTCCTGCTACCTTCCAGTCTTGCATGAACAAGGTCTTTTAGAAGCAGTTGAGGAAGTTTGTGTTGATATTTTTTGATGACATCTTGATTTTCAGCAAGACTTGGGAAGAACATCTTAAGCACTTGGAGGAAGTGCTTAGCATCCTAGAATCTAAGAGCGTGTTTGCCAAAGAATCCAAATGTGAATTTGGAATGAAGGAGCTACTTTATCTTGGTCACTTAATCAATGTTGAAGGTGTGAAGGTTGATCCTAAAAAGATCAAGGCTATTGTTGATTGGCCACCTCCTAAGAACTTGACTCACTTGAAAGGGTTTTTGGGCCTTTGTGGATTTTAAGAAGGTTTGTGAAGTGTTATTCATAGAATGCTGCTCCTCTTACTGATCTCACAAAAAAGGGGGCTTTTTGCTGGTCAGAAAAGGCTCAGAGTACTTTTGATAAGTTTAAGAAGATAATGAGTTCTTGTCCTATTCTTGCTATTCCAAATTTTTCCAAACCCTTCGAGCTACAGTGTGATGCATCCAGTGAGGGTCTTGGGGCTGTTTTAATGCAAGATAAGCATCCAATCGTGTTTGAGAGCAAAAAATTAAGAGTTGAAAGGGCCTACTCTATCTATGACAAGGAAATGCTTGCAATCATGCATGCATTAGCCAAGTTCAGACAATATTTGGTGGGGAGCAAGTTTGTGGTCAAGACTGATCACAATAGTCTCAAGCACTTCATGCATCAGAAGGATTTGAACGAGAGGCAACAGAAGTGGGTGAGTAAGCTTCAAGCTTATGATTTTGACATTGAGTATGTCAAAGGTAAAAACAACATAGTGGCTGATGCTTTATCCAGAATACCTCATTTGAGCTCATTATGTGAGCTTACTACTGATTGGAAGAACATGTTGCTTGCTGATTATGCCAAAGATCAGTTTACAACCAGCATCATTAAGGGTACTTTTCATGACGAAAGGTACAAGGTGGTTGAAGGACTGATACACTACAAGGGTAGAATCATTTTGGTGGCTAATTCTAAGCTCAAAAAGAAGATTTTGTTGACATTTCATGACATTCCACTTGTTGGTCATCAGGGATTCTTCAAGACATATAGGCAGATCCGGGAAAGATTTTCTTGGAAAGGGTTGAAAGGAGAAGTTCAACGTTACATTCAGGAGTGTCCCACTTGTCAAATGAACAAAAATGAGCATACACTACCAGCTGGTCTGCTGCAACCTCTTCCCATTCCCAATCAAAAGTGGGAAAGCATCTCAATGGACTTCATCACTGGTTTACCCAAAGTTCAAGGAAAAGATTGTATCTATGGTGTAGTAGATAGATTGACAAAATTTGCTCATTTCTTTGCCATTACCAGCTCATTTTCAGCAGCTCAAGTTGCAGATTTGTTTTTTCATGAGGTGTTTAGATTACATGGGCCGCCAAAAAACATTGTGAGTGATAGGGACAACAAGTTCCTAAGCACCTTTTGGCAAGAGGTCTTCAAAATGAGTGGTACAGTGCTTACTCCAAGCACTAGTTATCACCCTCAAACTGATGGACAAACAGAGATTGTAAACAAGTGGTTGGAAGGTTACTTGAGGAACTATGTTTCAAAATAGCAAAGATCATGGGTGAAATGGCTTCACATAGGTGAGTATTGCTACAATTCTTCTTTTCACATGTCAATAAGGATGTCACCTTTCATGGCTCTTTATGGTTATGAGGCTCCTAGCTTTGCTGATTTGGTGTTTGGTGATAGCAAAGCCCCTCAAGCCAAGGATATGTTACAGCAGAGTCAAGATATCTTGAAATCATTGAAGAACAATCTACAGATTGCACAGAATCAGCAAAAGATGTACGCTGATCAGTGGCATGTTGAGTGCTCTTTTGAGGTTGGAGATATGGTGTATCTTCGACTACAGCCTTACAGACAGTCTACTCTCAAGAAGAGTGGAGCTGAGAAGCTCAAACCTTGCTTCTATGGGCCGTTCAAGGTTATCAGAAAGGTGGGAGCAGTAGCGTATGAGTTGGAGCTACCTTCGAGTAGCAAAGTGCACAATGTCTTCCACGTGTCTCGCCTCAAGAAGGCGCTTGGACACAACATTGTTGCTTCATCACAGTTGCTACCTTTGGATGAAGAAGGGCAGTTAGTTTTAATTCCTGAGGAGATTCTTGATTCCAAAGAGCATTCTTTGAGGAGCAAAACAATCAGAGAGTATTTGGTAAAATGGAGGAACTTGCCTATGGAGGATGCGACTTGGGAGAATGATGAGATTCTGCAACATCCGGGTTTGCGATTGCTTGAGGACAAGCAATCTTGGGGAGGGTGGACTATAATGTCCCCTTCTCAAGCATGACTTTTCTGATTGACAGTTGGCCTATTCTAGAGACTCGTAGGCTTCTCAGTGGTGAAATTAGGGTTTCTTGGTTGGAGATTTCTTTTGCTCATGGATTGGTGATTGAACTGCGGATTCCTTCTAGGTTTTTCGTGAGCTTTTCGGAGATGTGTTTTTCTTGGCATTCTGAGCACTTTCATGAATGTACTATTTTTAGTAAATTCTATTGCTAGCAGTGGTCCTATTGGTTTTGGCATGTTTGGCTTTCTACTTCAATATGTTTAGTTGGATTGCTCAACTTTGGCTTTGGGTCACGTTTGGAGAGATAAGTTTGAATTATTTTAATAAAGTCATATTCTAATGTTATATTTTGCTGTTGACCCCCCCTTAGCCTAGTGATTGAACTTAAGTTGTTTTAAAAGGTGGTCTTTATGGGTGGTGCCTCATGTAATTGATTTAATATTTTCTAAAAGGCAAAAAAAATGCTTGGAAAAGGGGACGCCTATCTTCTTGAAGAGATTATTCTTGAATTAAAAAGTCAAATTGACCTTGGAAGGAGGGACGCCATCTTTGGAGGGAAAAGGAGTTACTTCAAATTTGAAAAGCAGGGTTTCTAGAAGCTTCTGGAAAGCCTTCACAAAGTTATAAAAGGAGGTCTTGGTCTTCATTTGCAAGATTCAACATCTCGAGTAAAGTTATGCTGCCGAAATGGTGAGTGGATTGCTTCGATGAATGAATGCCTCCTAGCTTGGCTCAACTTCGTGCTTGTGAGATAGCACCTAGTGGAGAGGTTTGCTTGTTTGAGTGAATTTTTGTAGTGAGGATTGCTTTGTTGTGAGTTAATGCATTTGTAGTTCAGTTATTTGCATTTCATGTTATTTTCTGGAGTTGCTGAGAACATAGCAGATTGTAGTTTTCATTCATATTTCAAAAATACAAAAAGATATCATTCTCAGTGTTGCTTATTTCTTCTTGTCTAGGGTGGGCACCCCTTTGCACCAATTTTCAAATTTTTTATTGAAGAACTTGAATTTATTAAAGGAAATCACCCCTCTTGCTGGGTCGTACCATTCTTGATGCCTTGGGAATTGTGCAAGAAATAAATAGGGGGTATTTGAGGTGTTTTAGGTCTCCTATCTTGGTCGCCATACTTCTTAGAGTATTTTGCATTTGATTTCACTTCATTTGGGTGGGAATTGGGTGAGATATGAGCATTTCATTGAGAAATTAGAGGGCTGGTCAGATATTCATGTTGTTGGTTTGTCATATCAGACTTGGGAAAATTGTGTATGAGTGATGGGTGGGTGTTAGAACTTCACAATTGATCTACTGGATGACATCCTTACTATTGCAGCTCTTTGAGAATCTCTAATTCTTGATCTTGCAGGCATTCTTCAACAAATTGTAAGCCGAACAATAGTACTGTAAGCATCTTTCTTATTCTTGCTAATCTCATGCTTGTAACTGCCCATTGAATAAGTGGAAGAGGCTGGCTTTCCACCTGTTTATTTGATTTGCATTGTAATTTCATAAGTCTCCACCATGTGGTCGCCTCATCTCCATCTTGGATTGAGTAGCACATACTTGGTGTTGAGTTTACTTTCAGTATTGCAATAGATAGGGATCCTCTGACCATATGCTCGTCGTCAACTGGCACATTCTTGGTTAGAGTTCTTTGTATCAGCATTCCTTTAAGATCCTCTGACCAATGCTCACACCTTGCCTACATCAGGATCCTAGTGTATATTCTGGTTAGAGTTGCTTTCAGCATCATTTTGGTTTAGAGCTAACCTTAACGGGTGCTTGTTAATTATAACTTGCAATTGAAAATCAAAAAAAATTGGCTCAGTATATTTCAACAAGCCCCCAAGATCAAGATCCCATGGAAAACCAACATAAGCACAAAGGGACACATGCTTGTAGCAGCAACACAAAATACAAAATCATGCCATGTCAAAATTAATGTGAAACGAACAGAAAGAAAAATATGGAATAGCCACGGTTGTGCTATTGTCCATGAAATGCATTCACAAGTGAAAATTCATTGTCCACTATGCAAACAAAATGTAATCACAAGGGCTAGTGAAACTTAGTGTCCACTAGGTGAGCCCCAAAAAGGGTGGCTAATGGGAAAGTCGTGCCAAGTCTACAAGCTCCCATATGTCAACCATACCAAAAGTTATACCTCCTAATAACTTTGATAAGGCTCCACACAAAAATGGTTCCACAAGGTTAGCAAGCTTCATTATGCTAGACACACATGAAAAAAAGGCTCCATTAGCAAGTAAGTTGTGTTATGCTTGGTGTCCATGACAATTTTAAATACAATAGGATAGAATAGTCAAAGGGGTTTTTATTAGTTCATGAAAGGTCACACCTTAGGGAACATCATGCTTAATGTCACCAAGAGAGGACTAGTCAAGGATAAAAGATTCATAACTTATGGAATGCAAGTCATAGCATTACCACTAAGAGGAATGCCATATGCCAAGAAAGATCACACTCTTGTAGGACATCAAACCCAATGTCACCACCAAGAAGACACATCACATAAAGTAATAAGACCACACTTTGAAGCAAACAATGAGCAAGGACATGTATGCCCCCACTTTAAAGAAATTGCTAAACACCATGTTGTGAGCAATTACTTTAAAGTAGAAAAATGATGCATTCCAGTATATGAGAGCTTTATTTGGAAATACCTATGTAAAAAATATGTTTCCAAGTAGAGCTACATTATTAAAGGAAGTTTCCCCCCATATGCAATCCTAAGATAACACATAAGGGATCAAAAAATTTGGGGTCAACATATATCTTTGCTATAGTGATATAATTAAGCTTGGAACCATTATCATTCCCCAAATAACTCATGGAACAATGAGCACAAAGGAAGAATGAAACATAAAGAGTGAAAACAAAGAAAAGCTTTTGGGTCAACATGGAAGAGACCTAAATGTCTCAATTCCTTGCATCATCTACAAAAGGAAAACACAAGACAAATGAAAGGAAAATGGTTATGACAAATAGGAGAATGAAGGTACAAATATAAGAATTTCATGACAAATTTACTTCCTTTGTATCCTTGCACTAACGAAGTGACAAGGGTCATCCAAAGTAGGCTCGCAAACATATAAAGACTCGCCAAGCAACATGATATGGGGGATCACATTACACACATGAAATCACAAATAACATGAAAAGAAAATAAAGAAAAGACTTTTATGGCACATGTGAGTCAACCTATAGTAGGTCATCTACATCCCAATCTTGTTCATCATATGCAAAAGGCAGACAACTAGCCAAAGGGACAATAATAAGTGTTGTGCTAGGAGCATCACCAGGTTCAACATGTGGTGAGTCACTCTTTTTAGGAGGATCTTCATGGTTGTTATCATCTAAGCTCATGGAAGATGAAAATAATAAATTCAACTCATTATGCACTTCCTCATCAATTTTAGCAATCTCTTCATCATCATCCAAGTTAATCATATTAGGAGTTCTATTGATGATGTCCATTGAAGTTTCATGATGTTGTTGTTGCAAAGGTGGAGAATCATCATGCTTTGTTTCAATTGGTGTTTGATCTTGGTTTTATGTTTTTTTCTTTTCTTATAACTAACAAGCAATAGCACAACATTTATGCCTACACTCTTTAGAATTTTTGTTTCTTCTTGTACGATTTTTAAGCTGTGACTATGTAGGAGCGGGTTTATTAACCATAGATATTTTTTCCTCCTACAAGGGAGAAACATAAGGAGCCATGGAAGGTTGTTCAACCAATTTCTTTTTAGCTTTGTGAACTTATGTGATCTTAGGAGGCACAATGAGACTTATATGGTTATCTCTTGGTCTCTTAGAGGAAATAGATAGAGGATTTTTTATGGATTGGTCTTGGTTACACAGAAGGGCTCTTGGTTCAGTCATGGTTTCATCAATGATAGGAGGCTCAACCATGGGCTGAGGTATGTTGCTAAGGGATAATTCTACTATGTTCTTTTCCTTGAACATTGATAAGATTTTAAAAAGTCCTCATGAGGTTTAATAAGTTCCATGGGTTCGGGCCAAAATAAATCCAATGAGAAATTCCCATGAGAAGACACGGGAGTAAAGCCACTATGATACACAACAAATATGTCATTTTCAAATGGAAAAGAAAAACAATTATGTGTTTTGATCCATGATTTTGATTGTTCATAAGAATCTTGATAAATTTCATGCACAAACAATAATTCCTCGGTGATCACATTCTCTACACACATGGGATCATTAATATCTCATTCATAGGCTTATAATTGATTCTTCCTACTATGTAAAGAGGACCATCAGGTGCATGTTTGATTATGTCATTTTGTGAGAAAGCAATGTTCATAGACAATTTGGTTTGGCCCTTAAGAGGTTGAACGCTAATGAAGTTGACTAGATTATTGAATTTATCATTCATGTTACCATTAGTCATGTCAATATTCATCACATCATTCTTGGTATCATTAGCTTTCACAAAAGAGATGTTATGATTTGGCATGGTATTAGTAAAAATTTACAAATTTTGGGTGGGTTCAGCAATAGACTTATTTCCTTGATCATTAACACCACCAATCTAGATGTGATTAGAATCAATGAGGTCTTGCACAAGATGTTTAAGACGCTTACAATGTTCCACATCGTGTCCATTTTGTCAATGATAATGGAAGAAGGAATTTCCATTATAGTTTAGAGGTAAAGGCTTAGTGGTATCAAGGTTTCTAACAGGAGGTAAGGTAATTAGGTTCTTACCCAAAAGTTGCAACATTATAGAATGGAGGGTATCAGGTAACAGGGTAAATTTTCTATTACACTCTTTGAATTGATATGGATTTTTTTTTTATTGCAGCAACTTCAGATTCAAAA
>VDFB02379815.1:0-17612 GCA_007258455.2 Sequoia sempervirens | reverse complement strand
ATAAGTGTGGTCTAAATCAAGATTTTCATATCCTCCACTCATTCACATCAATCATTTCATCATTGATCCAAATCCAATCAAAACATCATTGTTGAAAACAAATTTGATGTATCAAATACATTTAAATTTTTTTGTCTCAAATGTCTCCTAGGATTGATAAACCTTGCATGGTCACAACTAGGTCTCAATATAAAAAACTATGGAGTCTAATCTTGTGGAATCAAGGGATACTAATTTTAGTGGTAAACCATATGGAATGCCTCAAAAAAGTGAGCTTCCCCCATTTACAACACAACCTCTAACTACAACAACAACTCAAGTGGAAACAATTTACATTAAAGAAGAACAAAAACCACGTGAAGTCACTCTCGAAGATATACTAGAATTGCAACAAAGTTAAGATTTCCTTCATGCAATGGAATTAATGATGAAACAAGATCCCACACATTACATGCTCGAACTTGCACAATTAGGTGCCAAGATTCCATCAAACTTTGTTGTTAATACATTGAAGGAACAATCTTTTGAACAAATGACACAATCACATGATCAAGCTTAAATACCCAAATAGCTTCAAGGAATCACCCACAAGGGAGTGAATCCTTCATACATAGTGTGATTCAATAATTTCCAAAACCATCACCATTTGTTCAAATTTCACCAATAGTGACTATACAAGGGGTTGCTCAAACAAATCATTCAAATCAACATGGAAATCCTTACATAATACTCAGGTTTCAAAAAATATCAATATAAACACATCAAATCAAAACTTAGTAGGTTATGGGATTAATCAATCCTCTTCCACTATTCATCAACCCTTGATTCAAGGTAAAAAAAAACCACCATCACAAAATCAACAATCAAACCCAAACCATCAATCACAATTTTCAAGGTCAAAATTAGAATATGGTTCCAAATCAAAACATTGCTTCAAATCAAAATATGGCTGCAAATAAAAACATGTTTCCAAATCAAAACATTGTTCCAAATCAAAACATGTTTTCAAATCAAAACATGGTTCCAAATCAAAACATTGTTCCAAATCAAAACATGGTTTCAAATCAAAACATGTTTCTAAATCAAAACATTATTCTAAATCAAAACATTGTTCTAAATCAAAACATGGTTTCAAATCAAAACATGGTTCAAAATCAAAACATTGTTCCAAATCAAAACATGGTTTCAAATCAAAATGGTTCCAAATCAAAGCATGATTCCAAATCAAAACATGGTTCCAAATAAAAACATTGTTCCAAATCAAAAATATTATTCCAAATCAAAGCATGGTTCCAAATCGAGACATTATTCCAAATCAAAACATTGTTAAAAAAAATTGTCGTTCCTAATCAAAACATGAGTCAACAATAGGGATTTTCTCATGATAAATTACAAGCTCAACAACAAGCACAAGCCCAACAAATGTATACTCAACAATAATTGATTGCTCAACAACAAAATTTGCAATATGGTCCTCAAGGTCAACAATATATTCAATCTTAAGTCAATGGTATACCACAATACTAATATGGAAAAGCATATAATACACCTCCCACATCACCATATCATTCTTAATATTTATCATATAGTACACCTCCATATCAAGATCATACATATGCTCCACCATTGATCAACAAAAACATGGACATTTCATCATAGATACAAACATTGACCCAAAAGATGTACAAGATATTCAAGCAGGAAAAGTAAATAAATCATATACAGTCCAAGACCTATGCCCCTATCCATTTGATGGAAGCATCATAATGATACCTTTTCCTCTGAACTTTGAGATCTAAAATTTTGACAAATATAGGGGATGAGGAACTCTAGAGGAACATATTAGAGATTTTTATGTTGCTTGTATGGAAGTCTCTTGCAATGATTTATATCTCATGAGAGTATTCCCAAGAATCTTGGGTGGATTAGCAATGGAATGGTTTTCACACCTATCTCTAGGAATTAGGACATTTTAAGAGATCATAGATCAATTCATCCCACATTTCTCTTATAATTTTTATGTTGACATAATGTTGGAGGAGATTTACACCCTAAAACAAAATAGACAAGAACCCTTTGATACCTTTTTACAACGATGGAGACACAAAGCAAGCAAGTGCAAATGGCCTATACCTGAAAAACAAGTTGAAATACTTGTTGGGAATCTAGTTACTGATTTGGAATTTCAATTATGTATGCAATGTCTCTACATTTGAAGAATTAATCTCTAAAGGGATTAGTATCAAAAGATCCCTAATTGGAAAAGGAGCCATTCAAATATCCATTGATAAACCATCATCTAGTAACAGTGACAAACCTTGATTTTGGGCCAAAAATATGAACATTATTAATGATGGTGTTATGGATGCAAAGGTTATCATCAATGCTCCTCCTAAACCAACATTTCAACAAGCAAATCAACAAAATGTGCAAACTATCAATAATCAACAAGGGAAACAAGGGAAACCAAGATCAAACAATTATCCTCCAAGGAAAAAATACACTCCTTTGGGAGAACCTATCAAAACCATCTTGACTAAATTAATGAAAATCTAATCAGTGAACATCTTATTCTTCTGTTTATTTTCTACTTGATTTTTACTAACATCCAAGTATCATGGAATAACAAAAAAAATGCATCCATTCTGCATCCATAAACCATCAACATGCATATCATAACATACAACTAACATACACATAACATCTCATATCAAAAATACAAAAAATAAATGCATCCATATCGTCCATAACATGTGCATCTCATCCATAAATCATATACATCTACAAGCATCACATCATAAGCATAATAAGAACATAACATTTGCATACATAATCATACATCATCCATAATGCATCCACATAGAATCATACGGCATACATCATATAAAATCATAAGCATGAAATAATACATCATATAACTATCGCATCAAAGCATCATCTCATATATATCAAATTTGTCAATATCATGATACAAGTCAAGTACGTGATATATCTCATAATATATACACGAGTCTATAAAAATTCAATGAATGAGTATACATAATGTCCATCTAAATGTAAAACAACTATATACAAGCTAGTCGTTGCTAACCTTGTTCTCTTTGTTGGTAGATGGTTGGTGGGATGGTGGCCTATCATGCTATCCACTTGAGTGTCTCTATGAATTTACTCATCTGGATTGGCTATGTGACTACCCCATGGATATGCCCAATGATTTTCTCATCCCCATGGCACTCCGCTATGAATATGGGG
Organism: Sequoia sempervirens; assembly: GCA_007258455.2. Lineage (NCBI taxonomy): Eukaryota > Viridiplantae > Streptophyta > Pinopsida > Cupressales > Cupressaceae > Sequoia > Sequoia sempervirens. The sequence continues at coordinate 14,360 of VDFB02379815.1, read as the reverse complement.
GTTGCCTCCTATGAGCTGGGATCTCTTGCATATAGATGATCTTGTAATATGATAGATCATCTTGTATAGTTTGTAGATCCTGTGTGTATTTATCAAGGGGTATTGTATCCCCCTAAGCCTCTAACTATTGTCTCCTAGAAATATCCTTAGTTACTTGTATCTCTTCCCACTTTCTCTATGTAACCTCTACATCTAGTTGCCCTCGAAGTTGATCTCGCTCTTGGCGAACCTCTTCTCTCTCTCTAGGAAGTAGCTAGATCTGCTTCTAACCATTGGATATCTTGGTCTAGTCCCTGAACCCCTACTTATTGGTCTCGAGGTTGGTCACCCTGATCCCGCATTGGAGGTGGTCCATTTGGACCCACTTGTTGATCCCTCTACTAATCTCTTTGATCCTGCCCTAATCATGTACCTGTGCTAGTCTCTACCTCCTCAAGTGGCTATCCTCATCCCTCTGCTTCTAAGGCACAACTATTGGATCTATAAATCTCAATGGCCTCCTGGACACATACTTTGTAGTGGTGTTGACATTTGTTGGGCCTCTGGCATAGTCCCAAGGACGTGGAGTGAGCTAACAAAAATTTGCTAATGTTGCACCTTGTTAGACATCTATCCCCACAATCTTTTCTCTTTGTGTGTTTGTGAAAATACAACCATGTACTCAGGAGGGGGAACTATTTGGGCCTCCTAAAACTGTCTCATGCATCTGTTAGGTAAAAATCTCTCAATTATGGTAGTGCTCTACTTGATCAGCTATCCGGTTTGGTGATAGTAGAAGAGATGCTCATCATCGTCATCCCATGGCTCACATCCTAGCCAGGGCCTCTAGGTGAACTCGACCATGTCATCGATCTCCCATATTCAATAGGATAACTCACCCATGCGATGGTAAGTCAAGAGCCCCTCATATCTATACATAAATGGCTCATCATCTCATCAACAAAGAGTACAAATCTAGGATGTAGAATGACAATATGCTCCCATGCCCAAATGCGTAGCTTGGTGCAACCAGCAGAAAGTGTAGCACCTCCTCTATAAACAAACTAATGCATGTCCTAGTACAAGTGCGCAAGAATACATGAACCCCAAGTGAAGTGGGTTGCATCCTCTAGCATGCTCTCCAGTGCAACACCCCATCCAACATTGAAATATTGGGATTCATGATCAGGAAGCAATGTGCCCATAATAAGGCCAACAAGAACAAGTGTGATGTCAAAAATGATATCTATAAAAGGTCTCAAGTCCACCCAACCTTCAACCAAAGGAACCTATGGTACTCCCAGTATGTGAAGCAATGCCTATCCACCTCAAACAATTTTGTATACAACACACTCACCATGAATCAAAAATTAGAGAATACACCACACATCCTCCAAAGTAATGATGGCCTTGCATGTTGGGAAGTGAAACAAAGCAATATTTAAATGCCATCGCTCCATTATAGTAGTCATCAAAGCCTAACAAGCCCAAATCTCAAGCATGTGTAGAAGGTGCCACAATCCCAAAGCATGGAAGTAAATGGTCTCATCAAGATCGAAACCTGTCCTCTAATCTAATAACATCAATCTACACTCTCAAGAAGACAAGGGTAGTAAAGTGACTTGCACGCATAAGACATAATGTTAAGTTTGCAAAATTGAAGTAAGAAAATCTAGGTCAAAAGCTTAAAAGTACAAAGTGAAAGATTGTTGAACGACACATAGAAGTCACACCTTTGTACAAAGGTGAGGCATCGATGGCAAAGGAACGTGGAAATAAAGTTTCACAGTTTTGTTTCACTAAATTCTAGCCTATGTTTCGCTAATCAAGAAAATCACAAGGTATGTTTTTTGAGGCACATACCCGACCACTCGATCCAAGAGGGTGCTAGTACTCACAAATCCAATCAGCTTGATGCCTAGCGCACACAACAAAATCCATTGCAACAAGTGCTCCAAGTATCTCTCTCACAAGATCTCTCAAAGAACTCAAGAATTTTCAAAAGCAAAGAGCACAAATGAGCTAGAAGTTTCCTAAAATGAACATATATACCTACTTAAACCTAGGGTTTTGACTCTGAAACTCATTTTTCTAGCCTTTTTTGCAACCTGGTCAGTATCTAAGTCTTTTTAGGACTTAATTTTTGTCCTTTATGTTGTAAAACTTCTCCCGTTACCATGTTGTGAGCCCAACCAAAAAAAAAAATCCCACTTGAACTCTCGAGGGGGTAGTATACCAATCATTCCTTTCACTGGGGCACAGTGGGGCATTTAAAATTAGGCAAATTTTAAATTTTGATCCAAGTAGCATTAGTTCTTTGAAACAACACAACGAGTGTGTTGCTTCAAAGAGGGGAAAAATATAGACACTTAAAACCGTTTTGATTGATATCACATACTTGATTTTGCTTACTAACACCATTTCTAGTCTATTTCGCATAATCCATCCATTTAATTGAATAATGTCAATTGTTTAGTTAAATTCACCTTTTCTCCTATTAGTTAAATAAATAAATTTTATTTAAGATTCACTTTTTTCATATTAATTCCATTCTCATTTGATTAAATAATGCAAATTATTTAATTAAATGTCATAATCATATACTTTGATGAAATAATTTATGAATGTTTAATTAAATCCTCTAATTTCATCCACTTGCACAATTAAATGATTTTAATTAATTGTTTAATTAGCTAATTTCTTTCCAAATCCTCCAATTTCCTCAACTTGTACAATAAATATTCCCATGAAATATTTCCCTCCAAATAGAAATATCTCCCAACATAATTCCTAAAAATTAGGGAATTGGTTGAGTCTCTCATGGATTTGGAACCATTGATCTGATCCTTTATCCATTCTCATGGATTATCAATTTTTTGATTCATCTTTGATCCATGTTCGTTCCTCTTGTTTGATTTCATCCATTGATTAGCCTTTTTGATCCTCACCATTGATCATGATTTCTAAATTCTATAAATAGCAACCCATTTCATATAATAATGGATTCACAAGCATTGAGTAAACTTACTCTCTTGAATTGATTGCCCAAATTTGATCAATATGAGAGTATTTTGTGAGTCATTTTTTCATCAATTGCTTTGCAACATCATGGATTTTGTTTGAATTGAGCACTCCATGTCCAATTTGAGCATAATCCCACAATTGTATTGAGTTTTTCATTGTTTAGTTAGATTCAATTTGAATTTCTTTTCTCTTTCATGCCATTTGAATTCTAATTGATCTTTTGTGAACAATTTTATTGGATTTTGTAAACAGTTAATCATTTACATAGCTTTATAGTTCAACTTGATGTTATTTGATCAGTTGATTTTATACATTCATAGTTTTAAATAGGAGAGAAAATTTAATTGAAATTAACTCCCTCAACTTGAGAATATTTTTTTTCTATCAATCTTGTCTTGTACATTTTCAACTATCTATCTACTCTAAAATTCTTCTCAAATACCCACTTGCAACCAATGGATTTTCTTCCTTTGAGTGGATCAACTAGATCCCAAGTCTCACACCTATCCAAGGTCACTATCTCATTTTCCATGGCCTCCATCCAAGACTTTTTTTCCTTCAAATAAAGAATGTCCTTCATAGATATAGGTTCAGTGCCAAAACAATATAAATCAAATACACAATAAAATTGTTGTGGGCTATCATTATTAACTATTTTTTATTGCCTTGTGGACCTTCTCAAGGGTGCACTAGAAGGGGCTATATCTCTTCTTCTAAATTCTCTAAATTTGAAATTTTATGTTCCTCCACATCCTTCAATCCATCATGTTATTCTTATTATGTAGCTTTCTACTTCTCTATTTTGGTTTTAAAATGTATTTTTTTCTTTTATTTTTATTATAGATAATCAAACTTAACTATAAGTTCCCTACAAATCACATATCTAGAATATTCTATTTTCAAGGTTAGAGAATCCCAAAACTTGTAACCCTTAACATTATTGTCATATAACAATTAAAATATATTTATTAGCCTGGAAAACCAACTTAAACCATTTTAATTTAAGCATATGAAAAAAATCTCAAAATAAAAAAAACTAATATATGAAATAGAGGTTTTCTTACACATCCACACTTCATATTGTGTTTTATCAACTAGAGTAAAATATGGAATATATATTAATCAAATAATAAGTATTACTTACAACCACACCCAAAAGACATTGATCCAAGTGAGTACTACTTAACATACATTTGAATCTCTCCATTCATGTCTTGTTCATCCTCTTTGTAGTATCATTTTTTAATGCCCTTAACCCATTAATTGTATTAGGATATGTGTCACCAACCTATGGCTAGCATAACCCTTACTTATGTTATATGATTGAATTTATATAGCCTTATATAGGTAATTAGGTTAGCCTAAAGGGTATCCATGGTTGGTAGTGGTTAGTTCATTATTATCATATTTTGAATTTTATTTCAATTGAAGAATTATGAAGTTTGTCCCCTCAATATGACTTGTTTCTATCAAGTATTTACAAGTGATTCATATTATATTTCCAAGTAATTTTTGTTTAATTAATCTCTTGTGAAAGTTAATTTATTACACATTTTGTTGTGGCATATATGGACTTGTTTTCTACCATATAGTACTTACATGTCTATAAAAGATCGAACTCTCTAGAGAAACATTATCTTCCCTTGTCAAACATTAATATTTTTTTTTTGTCTATCTAAGTTTTAACAAGAACTTTAAAATTTGTAAACTTGCTAGAAACTTCATATTTGTGTCTCAAAAAATAAATCCAAGTATAAAGTGAGTAGTTTCCAATCAAGGCAACATAATAACAAGATTTTCTAGTTGGAGAAACATCCTCAGGACTAAAAACATCATTATGGTGCTATTGAAATTAAACTTTACTCCATTCTATTTACCAAAAAAAGTGCTCACAAAAATTAAAATTTGTAGAATAACTAGAAAAACCTATCCATTGTGTTCTCATTAACTAAGTTATTAAGCCATTTTTCACCAATATGGTCAACATGAAATCCCTTTGAACTAGTAGAAAATCATGCAAAGCTTTAGTGATGAGTGAGTTCACTTTGACTTTGACCTATTTTCCTTTGCATGCTCCTTGAAGTGTTCCCTCAACTAAACTTGAATTATTTTTCACAAATATGCATGAAATTGATTGGAATTGATGTCTTTAATCAATTTGCATGAAAATATAGGTTGTTGGGCATACAAAGAAAAAAAACCTCTATTTTAGGACCCTAGGCTGCCTCAAATTGTATGCTTTTGGATTCAAATTCCTCTTAACTCCAGTTGTGCCCATGTAGCCTCCTTAATAAGCCCAAAAATGGTTGTAAGTGCTTGAAAATTGGCCCTTTAGGCCATTCAACTTATGAATGTTCCCTTGCATGATGATAGGCATGTGAGTTGTCTAAAGATAACTAGGTCTTCAAGGTGGTGTAGGAGAAGCTTCAAACTTATTTAAATGATGCATGCATTCATAACTTTTACTTAAAAACATCGCCCTTGTTCACTTGACCTGTAGTTGTACTTATCCTTTGAATGGCACTCCTTTGGATTTATACAAAGACTCTTATTGCCACTGTCATGACTATTCATGACTCTTACATGTTAATTTTCCCCTTTTATTTCATGATCACTGTCATTTAGATGGTTCAAAATGATTGTCCAAAGGATTGTTCTTTGTATCTTGATCATTGACTATGTATTTATTTGGACTTGTCATAGCTTCATAATCCAAAGGCCCAAATGTTCATCAATGCGCCTTCATTTAATTAACAATTACTATCCTTATCATGGTTGAAAATTGTCTTATCTTCTTGATGTAGACTGCCCTCTTCTTACCATGAGATGTCCTTATTATTTTAATTACCTTGGTTGTCTCCTTAAGCTTGGACCATGCTCACTTTTGTAACCTTAAACTTGAATAGAAATTGGACCTTGTTTTGCATTTAAACCCTTGAAAGCAGTCATGACCGTTTTCCTCCTTTGATGAAATCACTGTCCCTTGACATTTGATTGTATTCATGCAAAATCTTCCCTTGGTCAGTCTTCGTTTGGACTAATTGTGCTATATAATATGAAGCTTTTCCCTCTCATTGCATTTGATAAGGTCTATCCTTTCTTTTCCACTTTTTATTCATTACACCAACTACCCCTCTCTATATTGAACATATTTTGATTGTATTTTCTCTGAAAAATTTGGTTGTCATCTTCAATCCTTTTCAAGGATTGTTGACTATCTTTTCTTGATGTCTTGAGCTTTTGATTGTCCCTACATACTGTTCACAGTTAATAATTCAATATTACAGTCATAAAGACTGTCATTATGGTATGCCATGTCTTCATCATTCCATGAGCACTATCACTATCATTCAATGAATGCTTGCAAACCCTATTCTTCATTCATTTTGTTGCCTTTTTGTTATGCTTAGTCTTGAATAGTTCCTTCATATTTTTCATTTGAAAATCATTCTACTTTCTTGGCGACTACCTATGTTCCTCAAACACCCACAATATCTAAGATATCCTTCTCAATTTTACTGTCTTCATCAATGGATTATGCCTTTTGATACTGCCTTCATGGTACATTTGATATTTATGACTGCCAACCTTCAATGTGATGACTGTCAACATTCAATGTGATGATTATCAACATTTAATGTGATGACTGTCAACCTTCAATGTGATGAATGTCATTGTATATGAGATAAAGAAAATTGTCCATTTCTCTACGATTCCTGACTTTCTCACCTTTAATCGTATTAACCCATTCATTGCATGCTTTCCTTTTGCAAGATATCAATTATCAATTCATGTCAAGGGTTGTCTTCTAGGGTCTAGATTCTTGAACAATTGTAGGGTTTCATTTTTTACCCTTCAACATTCAAACATTTCTCACAAGGATCCTCTCTTTTGGTTAGAGATTGTATATGGTTAAATGAAAATAGGTAGAACTTTAAACACCTTTTTATATTACCACTGTCCATGGAATTTTGAAAGTCCCTTGATCATTTTATTTGATTGTTAGTGATAACTATCCCTAATGTGAATTATCCTTCTTTCCTTCTTGCAACCTTAATCCTAACTATCATGCTATTGTCCTAATCTAAGATTATGTATGGAAGTAGCATGTGTAACTGTCTTCTATAACATATCTTGAAGCATTATTTGGTGAAAATTTGAGTTCACTGCCCTCTTGATGAGTCATGTCATTGTCCTTCTACTTGATTGCAGTCAAGGGCTGTCATTACAGTCATGACAATCATAAAGACCATCCTTGGACTGTCATTACCTTATTGTCATTTCATGTTTCTAACTATCCTTCAAGGACTCATATCATTGTCCTTTTATGAACACTGTCATTTTAGACTTGAATTCTTAGGGTTTCAAATGAAAACCTCTATGCATATTCATATAAACATGAATTTCCTCCTTTTGGCATCTTAATTGTGCTCTCCTTTCATTGATTATTTATCTTGATCACCTTGTCTTCAATAGTTTCACAAATGACACCATCTTGTGATTAAGAGCTATGCCCACCAGTTGCACTTAACTAATGTCCTTTGATGAAATAATGACCACTTTATAAGATAAGTTGAGTGAATATCCTTCCTATACCTTGCAGTATTGTACTTTCCATGACAATTTTGCCCTCTTAACTTGGTTGGATTCTATGCATATTCCCTTAGGATTGCTATGTTTTTGTTTCACTTATGAATTTTCTTCTTGGATAAGATTTTCCCCATCTTTACAAACTCTAACCTTGGCATGGTGGTTGTCCTATCTTATTTAAATCACATGTCTGTTGACTTGACCTAAAACCTTGATGAATCTTTATACATTGAATATCCTCTTTTCAAAAACTTCACTATTATTCACTATATATTATTCACTATCATATAGTCCTCACAGTCATAAGGAGTTAATTTCAATCATTCCCCTTGCCTCCTCATGATTACTATTACATTCATGAGGATTGTCATATACATTATTATCTACCCTTAGTTATTATGCTCTCATCTTGATTAACTACCTCACTATCTGTACTTGTCTTGGCTCTAATGTATTTACCATGTCATTGCTCTAGGTCTACCCCTTTCTTGAATAATGACCATCATCTTAACCCCTGCACCATATATTTAATGTTCAAAGTTGTGACTATCCTTTAAAGGAGGAACCACAATTTTGAGAAGAAAAGCATGAAATAAGTGCTTGATACATAAGATCATATGTCTACCATGGGTATGTCAGGTCATTGATTGAGTATTAAAAGATAATGATTATTGCCAAGATCACAAAAGGAGGGAAGGTAGTCACTTCAAAAAAGTACAAAGCTATCTAAGGATAGTCTTGTAGCATGTTGCATTATGAGAGGGTTTCCATGGGTGAAACAAGCATGAATAACCAAGATGACCATAGCATGTTAGAGACTCTATCCATTCAATACTTGCTACATAATTTATTTAATTTAAGGTTTTGGAAAGAAATGAATATCTTTCTTAATCAACGATTTGGTGCTTTTCATCCCTAAGAATCATTGCAACTAAAAAAGAAAACTTGATATCTAAACAATCCCTTGGAAATTCTTGCTTTCAAAGTTTGCAAATTACCATTCTCTTGCATGCTTGTGGATTAGAGGCCACATAATACCCAAGGAGATAGCTCTACTGAAGAGCCACTTGAACATACTCCATAGAAATCTAATGCTAAAGCACTTCAATAGACAACTAATCTATTGCATTGATTTCCCTTTGTCAAATTGACTTGTCATAGTTTGCATCTGCCTATAATTATCTCTAAAACCCTGCCATTTATCTCCTTGACTGCTTTTGGAAGATTTGTAGGTTGTCATATTGGTACAAACCTTTGTAATGATGCCCTAATTGTCCCATTGGTTTCTAGAGAAATGTCTTGGGTAGTCATTATTTTCCTTCATAATTTGATACTGCAAGCCTTTTAAACTGTCTTTGATATGTATGTCCTCCATATTGGTAACTGTCTTTCTTACCTTTACTTTGTATTCCCTTGTTACTTTCTTCATGAAACTCATCATTATAGATTTTTCCACTCTTAAATGCCTATAGTTTCTTGCATTCATCATCTTAAAATTTTGAAAAAATATTAAAGTGCAAGGGTTTCAAATTGTAGTGTAGAAAAATTACTCCTTTACATTTTCACACTATGTTTGCATCCCCTGAATTAATTGGACTTAATTAAGCTTCTAACTATCTAAAGTATGCATTCCTAAGCCTTATTATTCCCATTTTCTGAAAGGGAAACTGACATTAAACAAATTCTAACATTATTTTAAACACCTTGGAAATTATGTGTCTTGGATTTAGGTCCCAGGACCCATTCGCCCCTCCTTAAGAGCCAAGACCCAATTTTAATATGTTTTAGGCAACATTTTAATAATTCAAATTCAAGTTTCAAATGCCAACTTATGGAGTATAATTTTTTTAGGAAATTAGATAAACACCTATAAATACATAGTTATTTTATCAATTCAAACTTAACATGCATAATCAGGAGATCACAAGAGAAAACAATATTGTCAATAGCATTGAAGAGCAGATCTATTAGTCATTTATAGTAGTAATCAAGATCATATCATGTTAAAGTTATGTATGTTCATATTATGTTTTGGAGCTAACATTGTGATGGAGGTTTCAAGCACTCAACCAAGCATTCAAGCATCAAATCAAGCAAATATTCAAGCCAATTCAAGCAAGATCAAGATCCTTAGAGAGATGTGTTAGACTTCAATCCTTTAAGGGAGGCCATTAAGAATTTGGTGAATTGTGACATAGCATTGTTCATTCATCAAATTCCTTTCCACTTGCCATTATTTTATCATTGAGGTTTAATTACCAAATTGAGGTTTGACCAAGGCAAACCCCTATTCACCCAAAAACAAACATTTTTACCTCTCTTTGTGTGTGTATATTTGTAGGTGAAGAAGGATTGAAATTGGATCAAAAGTGCAATTTTGCAAAGTTATCAAAGTTGTCAAGCCACAAAAACTTGCCTATAGAGTTTATTTCTGACTTCTTGATAGTAGAATCTGGAGGAATCGAGAACTAAGATATGGGATGAGAGGATTGTGAAATCAAATTTTGGATCCCTATACAAAGACCCATTCACCCTAGGGAGAATTTATCCTAGCAGGACACTCAACAACCACTTTTGGAGTTTGGTATATGTCATTCTTCCCTTCTCAGATCTACTTATAGCTTGTTGTTTCTATTTGTGCTATCCTTTATTTTAGCATTTCAAGTTTTACATCACATAATTGATTTCATTAGGCATTTTATTTTCATCTCCCAAAAGTGCATTTCAGTCATTTTCTAAACATCAGAGATCCACCATCCCCATAGAATTGACTGACCTCAAGGTTGAAAGTCAATTCTATCCTTGGGAGAGATCTTCATTTTTTCCATATGAAACTAGGAAAAGTTAGGGTGTCCTAGGTCATCATTTCATTTTGTTGAAACCCTTATCTCCCTCTCATTCATTTTTTGACATTTCATATTGGTGAACTTGACATTCTTACACTATAAGATTTTTGATTTGGAGATCCTTCAAACCCTAGATCTAGGATTTTGCATTAGTTTGCATTGCATCTCATTTAGGGTTTTCAAAATTACATGTTTGCATTTCATTTAGGGTTTTAAAATTGTATATTGCATCATTTAAAATCTCAAAAATCCAAAAATTTGCATACATATTGCATTCATTTCACATAATAGTTTGCATATTAGTGTTTTTCAATCATTTTCATTAGAAAATTCAAACAAAATTGCATCTAGGAAGTTTTCATTTTTTTTGTTGTTTGTCATCAAAATTGCACTTGCATTTCATCATAAATTCTAGAAATTTGTAACTGAAAGTGTCTATATAAAAAAACCTAAATCAGAGACCTTAAATATTAACTCAAAAACATAGCTCTTAATTTTCTCAACCCCTATGCAAGGACCCATTCACCCTAGGGTGAATCTTTCCTTATATAGGTTATTTTAGAGATTTATGAGTATTAATATGTCTTTGTTTGCTTTGTTTTTGGCTATTTTCATATCTCAATTTCAGTTTTTGGAATTATAGTTTTTTGAAATTGTTTGCATTCAAGTTAATTGGTCAAAACAAGTGCATAGTTCAAACATAAAATTTACATTCCAAAGATATCATTTTCATTTTCTTGTATTCAAAAATTAAAAAAATCTTGCATGTCATATATGAAAATTGCAATTTCTTTTTACATCCTTGCATTGTGTTTCCTATTTCTGTGTGTTTGCTACATTTGTTTAGTGCTTTTTTTCCATTTTGGGTACCCTTTTGGTTTGGTGAAACTTGTATGAGTATTACAACTTGGTGTCCTATTGCTAATACTTCAGTGAGACAAAGTTTGAGACTCATGGCATCTCATGCCAGTACATCCATTGTGGATCTTGGGTTTTCTAACTCTTTCACTCATAGTGTTGACAATAGTCAACCCATGTTGGAATTCATACTTGAAATAACATGTCCTATTACCTCCAATCTCATTGACGTTGAAACCGTTGTTGCTCATGTTCCTTAAGAAAACTTGCAAAAAATGGATAAAGCCTTAGAAAAAGTTCAAAACCTTGTGAGTGCTAAATATATTGCTGATATTGTGGTTCCTATCATAGATAACATGAGAATTCTTGGTAATGAATTGGGAATGGAAATTGTGTGAATATTGGCTCATATCATTGACAATCATGTTCCTACAATGGCTAGTTGTGCTCAAACTTTGGGATACACTCAAAGTCAAGGTGGAAATAAAATTCCTCCCCTACAACTGTGGTATCTATTCCTACATACACTCATTCATTTGTTACTACAACAAGACAACCAACTAGCAATGTCAATCCAACCTTAGCTATGTCCATTGGGAATCCTTTTAGCTTTGTGAACACAAACATCATATCTCCTAACCCATCACCTCTCAAAAACTTGCAATTCACTTGTCCTCCCAACACATATACACCTCCACCTTATTCACCTCCGTCTCAAAGCACAACCAATGATTATATCCTTAACCAAATTTTGTAAAATGTTTCATCCCTCCAACAACAAATTTCCACATTAAACCAAAATCAAAATTTCCTACCTTCAAAATATGTAAAAAAAAACCATTATCATTGGAGATATTGAAAGCAAAAATACCACAAAGGCATATAGATTCATAGATTTAAGAAATATGGTAGTAAAGGAGATCCTAGAAACCATGTCATGAGATACACAACCTCATGTAGTGACTTCATTTTTGAAGACAAGATCTTGGCTAAACTTGTTCCTAGATCCTTGAAAGACATAGCCTTGGAATGGTTTTTCTCTTTACCAAATAATTCAATTAGTTCATTCAATGAACTTTTTGATGCCTTCCTCAACCATTTACAAGTGCATATTGGTCCCAAGATGGCCTTATCAGATTTAATCCAATGTAAACAAAACAAAGATGAAAAGGCCACTGATTTCATAACACAATACTGATTATTTCTCACAAATCAACATTAATATTCTTGATGTTGATCTTCAAATAATGTTCATTAAAAACTTGCAAACCAATCCAATGCCAAATCATAACATCTCATTTGTTAAAGTTGATGACACCAAGAATGATGTGATGAATGTTGATAATATACAAGACATGACTAATGACAACATGATTGATAATGGGGATGATATACACACTATGATTAACCTAATTGATGTCCAACCTCGTAAGGTCCAAACCAAAATGTCTCTTGACATTTCTTTCTCACAAAATGACATAATTAAACATGCACCCGATGGTCCTTTTTACATAGCCGAAAGAATCAGTGACAAGCCTACCAATGGGATATTAATTGATCCCATATGTGTAGAGAATGTGATCACTGAGGAATTCTTATTTGTGCATGAACTTTATCAAAATTCTTATGAACAATCGAAAGCATGGATCCAAACACATAATGGTTTTTCTTGCCCTACAATAGGTTTGATCACTCTCCCCTTAAAAGTTGGACCGAAGCAATTAAATGTCTCATTCTCCATCATTCCATCATCAAACTAATTTCATGTGAAGCTAGGCTATCCATGGCTATGCTCCATGGATGTTGTCTCATCAATAGTGCATAAATACTTAATATTTCCATTTGGCAATGAAATTTTCACTATGCATCACTCTGGTTTTAATCCCATGTGTTCTCGTGGAAATTTATCATTGGATTTCTTTTGGCCCAAACTTATGGAACCTATTAAGCCTCATGAGGACTTATTTTTCAAATCTTACCAAAATTTCAAGGAAAATCACATAGCATAATTATCTCTTAGCAATATCCCTCAACCCATGCTTGAATCTCCTATCATTGATGAAACCATGATTGAACCAAAAGACCTTCCAAGTAACCAAGACAAATCCATGACAAATCCTCCACCTATTTCCTATAAGAGACCAAGAGATAACCATACAATTCCCTTTGTGCCTCCTCAGATCAAACACATTTATAAACCCAAAGAGAAAGTGGTTGACTAACCCTTGATGGTTCCTTTTGTTCCTCCCTTGTGGGAAGAAAAGAAACTAAGGTTGATAAACCCACTCCTATGTTGATGTGAATAAGTCTTGTACCTAGTTTATTCCTTTACTAGGGACTTAGGGGACTTAATTCACATGTTAAGTTTACTTAGGATATTAGTTGTATCTTCTAGAAGTCTTAGTTGTCTTATCTAGACTTTACACTTTCCTAGGTAGTTATGAGTTAGTTGTCTCATGTGATAGGATTAAGACACTTGTCATGATCTTGTCTTATCCTATCTCTCATCCTTTCCTTTATAAGCAAGGCATCTCTAGCATATTTTGCATTGTATTGTATTGTATTGCATTGATCATATTGTATCATATTGCAATCCTTGTTTGGTGGAATAACATCTTCCATTGTTGCTTCTCTCTATCTCTTGTGGAGGTTCTTTGGTGTTGTAGATTGAAGATCTTGGGTTGATCACTTCAACATGGTATCAGAGCTTTGAATCTGGAAAGCCCCTTCCATTTCTTTATTAGAGAGTTTCCATCAATTTCTATTGTGATTTGAGTTTCTTGTATCCTATATTGCATGTATGCATTTTTGGTGAGATCTAGTGATTGCAACACTTTTGGCTATAGTGGCAGTATTTTAGGCTATCCCATTGCGTCCAGGAGGCTCGAAAAAGTCAGATTTGGCTTTTGTTTCACTCAATTTCATCACCATTTGCAACTTTGGCAAAGAAGGGTTTGGAGCTCAGATCTGGTGAAATTTTTTTTATAGGAGCATTTTGGGAAAAAAAATAAGCCTTCCATTGCGTTCGGGTGGCCATTTCCGATTTTTTTGATATATAATTTG
>VDFB02379814.1:0-17175 GCA_007258455.2 Sequoia sempervirens | reverse complement strand
ACTAGTAGCAAGGTTTGCCACAGAGCAGCCTTCTTTAGTTGTCCCATCAACAAGGTGTCCCACTAATGCATCAATAGGGTAACCTTCATTTTAGTCCTTCCCAATAGTAAGGTGTGCCACAAAGTACCCTTCTACAATCATCCCATCAACAAGGTGTCCCACTAATGCATCAACTAGGTAATATTTAGTTTACTCCTTCCCAACAGCAAGGTGTGCCATAGGGAAATCATCCCAATTCATCCTACCAAAAAGGTATCCTGCTAACACACCAATAGGGTAACTTTTAGTACACTTCATCTCAACAACAAGGAGCTAACCCTCCTTACACCCAGCAAGGACCTAACCTGATCTATGTACAAAATAGTTACCAAGGTCCTATACCTTCACAATACCTGATATATGACCAAAACATGGTGGGGCCGCAAGGATATTATACACATAACTCACAAAAACGTACCAAAATGGACATAGAAATGAAATTGGAGGTTGTCGCCCAATAGATAGCAGACATGCAAGCTCGAAAACAAAAGTAAACCAATACCATCCAAGAAATATGCCCATTCCTATTTGATCAATCTGTCACTATGATACCTTTTCCAAAGAATTTTGAGATACCCAAGTTTGACAACAAATATAAAGGAAGAGGGGATCTGGTAGAGCATATACGCAATTTCTTCGTATCATGCATGGAATTACAACACAATGACTCATACCTCATGAGGCTATTTCCATGTAGCCTTATGGGCCATGCTATGGAGTGGTTCACCCATTTGACACCAGCAGTCAAAACCTTTGATGAATTATCTAACAAGTTCATAAGTCACTTCTCCTTCAACATCGAGCAAGATGTCACCATCACAAGCTTATCTAAAATAAAATAGAATCAAGGAGAGCCCTTTACCTCCCACCTACAACGATGGAGACACAAGGCTAGTAGATGTAAGTGACCCATTCCTAACAAGGAGTTGGTAGACATATTCATTACCAACGTCTTACCTGAGATCAACTATCAACTCACAATGTTGTGCCTATCCGACTTTGAAGAAACCATTGAGAAGGGATTAAATATTGAGAGATCCCTCATTGTAAGGGGAGCCCTCAAAATGAGTAGCTCAAAGACAATCTCTCTAGTTCAAATGAACCTAAAGTCTGGGCTAAGAACAAAAACATCACAAATGATGGAGTAGTTGATGTTAGAACACTATGGCATGCACAAAATACATCTCAAAATGTACCATAGGTAGCATAGACAAACTATGCCTCAAATATTACATAGAACAGTCAACCTACTTATCCCAAAAACAATCAAGTGGAAAATCAACAAGCAAATCAAGGAGGTCAACAAAAGCAGTATGACCAACCAAGGAGGCAATTCATGGTTCTAGGAGAACCTATTGAGATAGTCATGCAAAAGCTCATACAACATAACCTAATCAAACCCAATGATCACCCAAATTATGAGGAGCCTAACTTTAAGACACTGTGGTACAACAAAAATGACTTGTGTGAATTTCACAAGATCAGAGGACACACCATAGAAAATTACATGAGATTCAAGCACCTCATCCAAGACTTGATAGACAAAGGGGAGGTAGATGTCGAACATCATCCTGGGAATAAGGATTTGTAGATATAAAACAACCCAATCCCAAACCACTAGAAAAGGAATGACAAGGGAAAAGACCAAGGTTACCATAATTCCAACTATACCTATGGGGACATGGTTTTAGGAACTCTATCCCAAGCTGATGACAATAAGGAAAGTGTAGTAACTATATGAGGGGGAGACAACAACTGTAATGTGACTACCCATTGAGGGAGGGTTACAATACAAGGTGCCCCTCTTAAAACCACAATCAAGTCATCTAGTGACTACAACATTGTGGAACAACTAAAGAAAACCCTCACTTTAATCTCAATCCTAGAGTTGCTAAAACTATCACCCACACACATGGAAATACTTGAAAAGGCATTGGAAACGTCAGTCCCTAATGACCTTGATCCTAGCTAGTTCCAAGCCATGGTTGGAAAGATCACAAGAAGTAATAATTTAATATTTTCCAAGAAATATCTACCCCAAAGAACATTCCACAACCAAGCCCTGTACATAGAGGTTGGTGTTCATAAAACCATGGTCAAATGAGTACTGATAGATAATGGTGCAGGTTTAAACATTTGTACCTTAAAGTTTGTCAAACAATTGGGGTATGAACTGTCGACATGATAGACAAAGGAAAAAGTATCACCATAAGGGCCTATGATGACCTTGAAAGAAATTCTGAAGGAACAAATAGGACCTATCCTCACAAAAATAACATGTTAAGTGCTTGATTTGGAATTACCATATAACTTTCTCCCTGGACACCCTTGGATCCATGCATTACAAGTGGTACCATCCACCTTTCACTAGTGCCTAAAGTTTCCCCATGAAGGAAAAGAGGTAACCCTATATGCTGACCCTAAACCTTTCCACTTTTGTGTAAATATAGAGGAAAAATATAATAAAATCCAATGCATTCCTAGCAACGATATAGCCTTCCACTAATTCTCATATGTTAACCCTTCCATGCTACCATCAACCTCAACCAAAAACACACCAAGTGAGCAACTGAAAATGGAATTCAAGATTCAAGTACTTGACAAGGGAAATGGAAACTATCATTTTAGCCAAGCATTTTGCATTGGTATGCTTCCACCAACACCCAAAATATGTGGAGGGCTAAGAGAGATCAAACATGCTCAGAAGGTACAAATGATAGCTAAACCCACGATTTTCACCAAGTGGGGGGACATGAAGGATGAAGAAGTCTTCCAAGAGGATTTTTCATCTATGATATACAAAGAAGACTCAAAAGAGCAAGAAAAGCCAAAACTTATTAATCCTAACAATAGAGGCTATCAAATAGAAAAACACATGGGATATCAAGGAACTAGTGGCCTAGGGCAGCACAAACAAGGTCGATGGGAGCCTATAATAGTGGAATAGAGACAAAAAAATATGGGATTAGGTTATAAGGCAAAAGAAGTGGTTACTACAAAGACCAACGAACCTATTATAAGAAATAGGAAACTTTTGGTAATGTTGAGGCACTGGATATCTACCATATAATGGACAATGACTTACATATAGAAGATCTGTTTGAAAACTTTCACATTTCTAGGTTCCCTCTCAAAGCCTTAAGATCATTCCCAACATCTACTATCATTCCGGATATGACTCTAATGAATATGAGTGGGATTACCCTTCCTTCATCACCGAATATGATTCCCCTACTTCTAGTAATGACGATCTAGACACCCAATGGGAAAAAGACACTAGATCCATACTGACCCTTTCACCCACTTCCATAAGATTTGTAGACCAAGATGATAGCCTCCCACTCTGTTACCCACGACTCATAGATTGGGATAACAACAACATACACCTATTCTGGATCAATTTTAGAATAATGATGCAATTTTAGTGTTCATGGGACTTCAAATAGACATACCAATAGGAGATCACAAAGTAGGGTTCATGGAACTTGAACATGAGGAATACTTTGGTGAGGAGATTGAACCTTCTAGTCACAAAAATGAGAGAAAAATATAACAATAAACATAAGGTCCCCTAGAGAAAACCACATTGTGGCTCTATTAGATCTGGAAAAGAAGAAAATAAAGGATGCATCCAAAGGTGAAAACCTCCCAGAGGTACCCAAGGATGGAGGGTTCAATCTCCCCATATCAAAATATCAGGGAAGATCAACACTCTTAGTAGAAGAAGTAGAACCCATAAATGTTGGCACAGTAGAAGACCCAAATATAACGTACCATGTGACATCACTTGATCCTGAAGAGAAGGAAAATTTCATAGCTTTCATCAACAAGAGAAAGGTAAACTTTTCTTGAACCTATGCTGACATGCCTAGACTAGATCGAACATTAGTGGTACATCATTTAGCCGTAGTACCCAGAGTAAAGCCTATTAAGAAAAAGCTTAGAAAAATGCATGCTCAAATAGCATTAATGGTAAAGGTAGAGCTAAAGAAACTACTAGATGTGGGCTTTATTAGAACCATCAACTATCCACAATGGATATCCAATCTAGTACCAGTATCAAAGCCTATTGGGGGCATCAGAATATGCACAGACTTCAGAGACCTGAATAAGGCTTGTCCAAAGGATGACTTCCCCTTACCAAGCATAGACATGATTGTGGATCTAATAGCAGGGCATGAGATGAGATCCTTAATGGATGGTTTCTTCGAATACAACTAGATAAAGATCTCTCTAGATGACTAACACAAAACAACATTTACTTCTGCTTGGGGAACATTTTGCTGGAATGTAATGCCATTTGGTCTAAAAAATGTAGGAGCGACATATCAAAGAGAAATATTGACCATATTTCATGATATGCTTCACACTGTCATGGAGGAATATGTGGACGATATTCTAGCAAAGTCAGTCAAAAAGGAATATCAATTGAAATACCTGTAAAAGCTATTTGATCAACTTGAATAGTACAATTTGAGGCTCAACCATAAGAAATGTTTGTTCAGAGTAACATTTGACAAAATTTTAGGGTACATAGTATCAAGAAGGGGAATCAAAGTGGATCTTGTAAAGGTAAACGCTATTCTAGAGATGTCTCCACCAAAAACATTGAAATAGCTAAGGAGTTTATGAGGAAATTTGCAGTCCATTAGGTGATTTATCGCCCAATTGGTAGAAAAATTTCACCCTTTTACTCATCTCCTACACAAGGATGCCACATTCAACTGGGATGGAAGATTTGACCAAGCATTTCAGTAGGTCAAGGAATACTTACTCCTCTTGAACTCATACCGCCTATTCCAAACAAGGGAATGATATCATATGTGTCTACCACACAAGCAACATTGGGAGCTCTCCTAGACCAACTAGATGATGACAATAAAGAAAGGGCAATCTACTAGATCAACGAAACACTGGTGGGCTATGAACTAAACTACTCACCCATAGAAAGAGCATGTCTCTAAGTGGTATTTGCAACCCAAAAGCTGAGACACTACATCCTGAACAGAAAAGTCAAGCTAATTTCCAAGGTAGACCCACTCAAGTACCTACTAGTAAAAGAATCCCTAACAAGCCTGTTAGTGAAGGAAATAGCTCAAGATAAATATACTCAAAATAATGAATCTTGACCCAGATTTAGCACCAACAAAAATCTGCTAACAACTCTAAAAAGACTACAATTGCATTTGTTGCTTTTCTCTGAATTTTGTCAAGGTACAACTCCCTCACAAGATTTTTGAATGAATTTATCTACACTAATGGACATAGGTATGCTTTTGACCAGAAAGAAAGAAAGGGAAATAGATGCCAGTTCATAAATATGAAACTAATGTGAGAGCATAAATCACATCCATAAATGACCAACACAAAGATTGAAAACTATGACCATCCAATCAAAGAAATAAGATCATACTATAATAAATGAATTCCATACAACCTTTCTCACAAAGAAGATATAACTATATTGTACGCGTGATACCAAGATCAATGTACTAAGCATATCATTAAATTCATAACACCAAGGTCATAAACTATTATACTCTAAAATAAATGCTCCATCCCTCTCGATAACACCACCAAGTGTATATCTAGAGAGCCCCTATCTTCTTCTCTATTTTCAAATTTATAATAAATCAAATGCCACTAAACAGTCACCAAAGCCATTACTAAATTAGTGGCCTTCTTGTTTCTTCAACGTTTCTTGAAAATTGCTAAAATCTATTGGAATAATTAATCTTGGAAAATGAATAGACATTGGGCAAGAAAAATTGATCTTGATCTCACCAACAATCACTGAATGATCTTTCACAAACTAAATAATTAATGCAACATCAAGGGAATATCAAACGATAACATGTGTAAGCTATTTGATGGGAAAATGTAATTCAAACCAGCTCAAATCAGCAATAAATTGGGACTATATTGCCATCTCATCAAACCTAGGAGAACACACCAATGTCTAACCAATATTCTATAAATTCAACCAGTGTCACCTTTCTTCATCAATTAGTAGCATCAAACATGGTGAGCTCTTAGAGTGACAAAAATTCTACAAATGACTATATTGTTTTGGAAAAGATCAAGTGCAACCCACTATTTAGGAACATATCAGATCAGCTGAAGGAAGTTTTCATGATTCAAAGTGAGGTAGAAGAAGAAGTGCTTCACAACATCTTGGGCAAAGTATTTCTGAGTCAATCCCATTTACACAACACCACTATGATGAAGTGTTTTATATACACAGTGATTAGGACTTCTGGCCACCGTGATTGGGGTGTGAGAGCATTGGAGCACTTAATAAAGCTTGAATTCCACCATCACGTCAATGTGGTGATCACCGAGCTCAACCACTACCCTCAGAATGGACTGATAGATGACACCATCTACATAGTGTCAACCTTTAGGATGAGACATTGGAGGAGGTTGTGGCTCTTTTTCGTGTAGGAATGGTAAGAAATGATATGGGGCTCTTCGTGCAATTTCTTCAGCCGCACGAGAACCTGTTGTCACTAGCTCAAGTCAAATGTCTCCAGACTATTATTGAGGACATTTGAGTCCTGTTATTTTCCCTTTGTGCCTGAATGAAGATTAATCTTTTTGTATTTTTCCCATGATATGAAATTTTGTAATCAAATCAAACAATTTTGTAGTGCCAATGCAATGTGAAAATGTACTTATACAAATAAAATATCATTTTGGTATCACTATGTTCTTGTATGCATGGATTTTATTTGTTTATGTTCATATCATATCTAAAAATGTTGGTTTCTTTTCTGCATAATGCACTAGTTACGTGAATTAATCTTACTGTTATTTCGTTAATCACTAAAAGCTTCATGGGCGGTGAAATGGGTAGTTCACACAACTTAGTAAAACACCGCCTAGGTTTCAAATAGTTTAAAGAATACCACCTACAAGCATAACTTGTGAGGGAAGATATTGGATAAGTTCTGACACATGACAACTCATTCTGCGGGTTACTTGCATACATACACCTTTCCCAAAAAGGACTAGGTTCGAACAAGGTTATAAAACACTTCCCAACAAAAGTGTAACAATACAAGTGGTAAAATCAAAAGTTTGAAGAACCTAAGAAAACCCAACCTTAGTTCAAAAAGTACAACAAAACACTGTCCAAACATGGGTTTAAGTAAAATGACTAAGGTGAAAGATAAGACAGTTTTTCAAAGGAAACATAAAGGTCACATTTATAAGTAATAAGGCCGAATCACCAAATGGGTGATGATCTTAAGTGAATTTGACATAGAGTATGTGGATAGATGAGCTATCAAGGGAAAAATCATAGCAGAACAATTGTTTGAAGCACCCATCGATGATAAAAAACCTCTCACGGTGGACTTTCTAGATGAGAGTATCTTGATGACAGAACATACATGCCATTGGACTCTATACTTTGAAAAATCCCACACTCAACATGGCTTTGGAGCAGGTGTTTTGTTTCTTACATCACAAGGAGATAGTATACCCAATTCCTACAAAATTGCTTTCCCTTGCACAAACAACATCTCAGAATATGAAGCTTTGATCACGAGGCTAAAAATTTCTATTGAATGGAGAATAAAGGAGCTACATGTCTTCAAAGACTCTCATCTAGTAATCAAACAGGTGAATTATGAATACCAGACCAAAGATGACAAACTGAAGCCATATAAAAGGATGGTGGACAACTTCAAGGATTACTTTGTTGAAATAAATTTTGAGAAAGTTCCACAGATCAACAATAGAGTTTCTGACACAATGGCAACAATAGGATCACTTCTTGATATTCCACAAAATGTGCCTAAGTATGAGTTCCTCATGGAACATTTCCTTGTGCCTGCATTTGACATCTTAGAATTAGAATTGATATGTGTTGTTGTTGGTCCCAACTCCCCATGGTACCAAGATACTTTTGACTATATCCAACATGGTATCATACCACCTGACCTAACAACCACTCAAAAGAAAACCCTCACCCACAGAATTTCCTGATTTACCATCCTAGGAGATACCCTATATCATTGTAGTCTAGATGGAATGTTACTCCAGTGCTTTAACACAAAAGAAGCACATATAGCCTTAGAAGAGGTACATGAAGGTGTTTGTAGGTCCCACTCTAGCAGACCTAACCTAGTCCAAAAACTACTCAGAATAGGATACTACTAGCCCTCCATGGAACAAGAATGCATACAATACTCCAAAAAGTGTCAGTAATGTCAGCAACACAACGATCTTATTCATGCACCAACACAGGAACTGAGACCGATCATCACACCATGGCCTTTCTCACAATGGGGATTAGACCTGGTAGGGAAGATATCACCTGCCTCATCCAATGGGCATAAATTCATTATCAGAGCAACACAGTATTTTACTAAATGGATAGAGGCAATTCTTTTGACCTATATCACCGACAAACAGATATCAAAATTTATTTTGAATTATCTAATTTGTAGGTATGGAATCCCCCAAACAATAATAACAGACAATGGGACCCCATTCAAGAATTAGGATGTCAAAGAACTTTGTTCCCAATTTTCTATCCAACATAGATTTTCCACGCCCTATTACCCCCAAGGAAATGGTCAGGATGAGGCATCTAACAAAACCATATTGAAAATACTCTAAAAGACTATTAATGAAGCCGACTGAGATTGGAATTTGCAGCTAAATCCAACCCTATGGGATTATTGAACCAACATTCAAACTCCTATTGGTGCCACACCATTTTCCTTGGTCTATAGATCAGAGGCTGTCTTACCTATCTATGTTGAAATCTCCTCATTGTGAGTCTCATTGAAATGCATGGTTAGCAATGAAGAATACAGGGTAGCCAGACTAAATGAATTAGAGCTCCTAGATGAAAAGTGTTTGAGCTTGTTAAACCATCTACAGGTTTATCAAAATCAGCTCAAATGAAACTATGACTGTAGACACTGAAAATTGTCCTTCGCCTATGAACACACCTTTTCATATCAATTCCTCCTTCTAATTGCATAATTAAAAAAATATATATTTAATTATCTTTTAAGGTCATATTCCTCTATTAATTAAATAATTCTTAATTATTTAATTAATTCATTTTTTCCTTTATTCTTCCCTTGATTAATTAAATAAATTTTGTTTATTTAATTAGATCACTAATTAGCCCCTTGCTATAATTAAATAAATGCTTATTTATTTAATTATTGTCATTTTTCTACTATAATTAAATAATTATTTTAATTATTTAATTATTCATTATCCTCTTCTTCTATAATTAGATAAATTTTATTTATTTATTTAATTATTTACTAATTTGTCATTTTCATCTACTTTTGAATTAAATTATTATTTAATTTAAAAGTCAACATGTCACATGTCTTTTGTAATTAAATAATACTTTTATTATTTAATTATACACCTTCCCTCCCAAATTAAATAATTTTATAAATTATTTCATTTTCTCCAACAACCTCTTTTTCTATGTCAACCTCATTATTTGTTCCATTATTATCTTCTCTTGTCTCATTTACTTTCCACCCTTGATTGAATTATCTTATAATTCAATCTTGGCCATTAATCCTTATCATTGACCTAATTTTTCCCTGACCCTATTTCATACTACAAATTTTAATCTTGGCCATTGATTAAGACATCTTACTGACATCCAATCTCAACCATCAATACAAATCAAACCTTTCCTATAAATCAACCCTCTCATAAGCCATTTGGGGGGTTGATTCTTCAAGTATCCTTATGCTGCCAAAATAATTCTTGAATCATTTATCCATTTCTATCTATCATCTCCATCTTAATGTTATGCTATTGAATTGAGCAACCAACATATTAAGTCAATCGAATAATTCATCCATCATTGTGTCTATTTGAGGTATTGAATATTTGGATTAGGTAAAGCATGATATTATTTTATCATTTTTATTTCATCCAAATTTTTCATATACATTTTGGTGAACCCAACGTGAACCCCCTAACTGATTTTGCTCAATATTTTGATAAATTTTGAGGAATTTTGGAGTTGGATACTTTTTGTTGCAAGTTTTGTTGCAAGTTTTGTTAGCTTTTTGTTGTAGGTTTTGCATCATTTTGGAACAAAACCCTAGTTTTAAAGATTTGACCATATCTCTCAAATGGCTACAAATATTTTCACAAAAAAAATTCTATAGGTTTGGGACAATATCAAAAACTTCCATTCAAAAAATTAGATTTTTTGGAGTAGTTTTTAATTTTTTATAGTTTTTTTGTTATTTTTTATAAAAAATCAATTTTGAGAACAAATTAGCAAATTTTTTAGATATTTTTATATTTATGGAAATCTCTTTGAATTATAGTAGGGGTCTATTCTTTATTTTTTTAATTTGGATGAAAAATAATTAGACAAAAAATAGATCTTTGAAAATTAAGGTTTTACAAAGATTTGCTTATATCTTAGAAATGGTTGCAGATCTTCTCAAAAAACTTTTTTTGCAGATTTGAGATGATGTTAAGGCGTCTTTAGTCCAAAAATAAGAATGTTTGGACCTGTGTTGAATTTTTTTATAATTTTATAATTATTTTTCATAAAAAAATAATATTGGGTGCAAAAGCAATTTTTTTGGATTTCTTTACATTTTTGGAAAGCTCTAAAATTTTAGTAAGGGTCTATTCTCTATGTTTTTGCTTTTTATTCCAAAAATATTTCCAAAAATAAGATTTTTCTCAACTAGCTAACCCTCTAATATTAGTGATCAATTATCTTGTTAGGGTTTTGGCTTTGTTGTTGGTTTTGTGAATGTGTAGAAAAATAAACACATCAACCTTGTGCATCCTAGCTTGAGACCTAATTTTCCATACCAACTTGAATAAACATTAGAATTGTTGTGTATTCAAGTGTTTTCTTAATCATAACATTTAATCTTGAAAGAAAAATTTATCATTGTGTTTGGTGTGTGTGTTCATGCATTTATATGTGAGAACTTGTGTTTGATATTTCCCAAGTCAAACTTTGAATAAACACTTGCCACATCATCCTAATCATCCAATCTTATCATATCAAAATCATCATCTACCTAGTCCTAGTCACCACTTGTCAAAATGGTCCTAATCATAAACAAGCCCAATCCTAATCATAATCCCAAAGTCATAATCCAAGGGGGCTATCCCTCTAGTCTAAATCATGAGACAAAACCTAAGCCCAAGATCATAATTCAAGGAGGCCCTCTCCCTAATACTAATCACGAGAACAATCCAAGACCTAAAATCACACTTTGAGGGGGCCCTCCTAATTCAAATGATGACAAGAAATATGTGGCATACTTGGAGAGACAAGATGACATACAATGATGTAAAGACATGTGTAACATCATGCCAACATTAGAAGACCTAGTACCCCAATTCCAAGACCTCCTCGAATCACTCTATCAAGTACCACAACCTTTAAACCAACAAACCATTCAAGGAGTCCATGAAATGATATAAAAAAATCAAACAAACCAATCACCTCAAATGCAACAACTCATATCACAAGCCCAATACCTCATGGCCACTTTTCAAATCCAACAAGCACAACATCAAGTCCAATCACCACATCAACAAATTTCACATCAATCCTATGTCTCACCTATATCATCATATCAACGTTATCCATCCACATATCATGTCGCCCCTTCATCAACCTATCAAACTTCTTCTAATGTAAACTCTTATCCATATCAATCCACATCTCAACAACCATTATCCTATGCAACCCCTAAATCATTATCACAACAACAAATCATACCACAACAGGTCCAAACACCATTACAACCTCAACACATTCAACCACAATCCTATGTGTCACCTTCATCATCATTCCAACCAAAACCACCTACCTATCATTTCAATGCCACATCAACATATCCACCCATATCACAACAAGAACATAGGAGCCCAAGTCCACCTTGGCAACAAAATCAAGAGCCTTTCAATTCTCATGTTCCATTTGACAAGGGGAACACCAATCTAGTTTGTGCACCCTATAACTTTACCATACCACCATCCAATCAAATGCCTATCCCTAATCCACCATTTCCTAGTCCTAATCCTAAGCCTATAACACCATCCACTATCATTTTCCATCCACTATATTATCCATCTACCCATACACTTGAAAAGGATGTGATCCAATGGATACTAGCACATAATAGACCATCCCCATGTCAAGCACCCATTAATGAGCTTAACAAAGAACCTTTGAATGCCATGCTTATTCCTCCAACTCCATAATGTGGTCCAAAACCTATTGATCTTAGATTTATAAGTCAAAGTCCATCATACCCTCATGTTGTTGATCCCAAAGATCATACCAAGCCTCTTCTAGAGCCTCCCATTTCCATTTCCACTCAAAGCCAAGAGTTATGTCAAGAGCATTATCCTAAGCATGAGGAAAAATTAATCTCTCATTATAATCAAGATCTAGGACCATCTAATGATCCCACTCATAACATACTTGGTCCTATTTATGATCAAGCTCCCCTCTATGATCTTACCTATGATCAAGAAGGCCATGATGATCCTCGTAGCCAAATTTATGCATTCCATGGTCAAGATCCTCTCACTTCACCTATCCATGAGAAAGAAAACTCCATTGCTCCTATCCACCCCCTACCTAGCCCTATCCATGATCCATCAACATCCACTTTCCTTGATGAGACATATTCCTCCCAGGCACATATAGAAGATCAAACAAATACCTTGGATCTAAGTGAAAACGATGCTAATCACGATCCTAATGATCCTCCATCACCCACTATCGATCCCATTGAAAGTCCTCCATCATAACCTATTGGTCTTTCCACCCTCATTCATGAATGTTCCTCCTTAGAAAAAAAACAACCATTATATTCCCTTGCTTCATTTTCTCCCTCCAATAAGGAACTTGTGTCTAGTGTTCTACCTACACCTAGTCCCATTGTTCATCGCATACTCAAAAACATGAACTACCAAGGTAAAGGTTTAGGCCTTTATGAACATGGTATTTTGGATCCCATCCATGTCAAAGTACCTCCACACTCTTATGGACTTGGAAATACACCCCAAGGAAACCAATCTCAAGATGTTGGTACTTCCTCCATGCCTCCTAAGTCCACTTTCCATCATAAATCCTATCATATGCCTAAAACATATGTTTCCATCCTTCCTCCATCATCCTACAAATTTAAAAAGAATGTGACCATACACCTTCCACCATCAAATTTACCACCATTACTTCCAACTCCTAATATCCCCACATCCAATTTACCACCATTACTCCCAACACCTAATATCCCTACCATCTAATCCTCTTATCCATTTATCCATAAATACCCTAACATTCCTAATCATGACCAAAAAATGCACACATTGTCTAAACAAGAAGCTTCCACTCATTCCACCTATCCCATGGAATTCAAAAATAAAATTTCAATGCCTCTACCTATAAAGTAAAAATTCCTAAGGGTCCTCATGCCTTAGGACATCAATACAAAAATTCAAAGAAAAATACATCCCAAAATTTATATAAGCCCATACCTCCAAAAGTAAAGGCCAAAACTAAATTGGTTTGGGTCCCTAAGAAAAATGAAAGCAAGTCCAATGAGGCATCCTCATCACAAAAATCCCAACCATCCACTTCCACCTCACATTCCCACTCTATTCAAGAATATCATATTCCATCCCATAAGAAAAATAAAAGTCATAATAATACTAAGTCTATGTGGGTACCTAAAGCACTTCATCACCCATCTCTTGAGAAAACATCTCCATTGCTTCCTACACCCTGTTTGCCTCAAAAGCTTCAACATTTATCATAGTGTGTGCAACCATTGGTCGTGGTTCCCTTCCATTTCACAATAATTCCACATACCTCCATCCACTCACCCTTCACTCATTATCCTACATATCTCCCCCATTACCTTCCTATGGTCCATGCTTTTGGATAACCCTCCCTATTCGTCTTTTGTGTAAGTCCAATATAATCCCTATCATCTTCCCTACATAATCTGCATCATAATCCACTATTTTCCTCTATAATCCACATCATAATCCATCATATAAATACTCCATCTCCCTTTCATGTCATCCCTTACCAACATCTATGAGCATACTGACATTTGAAATGGTCCATGCAATGACATCCATCTCTAGTGAGACTAACACCTTTCATGGAACTAGACATTTGAGTCCCTCCTATGCATATCCCCCTTCTCCTATTCAAAAAATTAAAAAAAAATTCAAAAAAATACAAAAAAAAAAGAAATCCCTTCGTCCAATGGTGAAATTTTTTTAAACAAGCACCCTGGATAAGTACCATGATGAAAACCTAGCAAACAAGCACCATGCGTAGGTTGATCTTCTATGCCACTTACACTTTAGGGCATAATGTCTCATCTATCCAACCTATCATTTTCATGTCATAACATTTTATCTTGCCATCCTACCATCTTTAGCCATCATACCTACCTATCATATTTGAGTTCATTCATCCTCCCTTCCTCCTTTTGATCTTGATGAAGATATAGGGGAAAAAGGTTGAAACATTTTTTGGCTATCTCTTGACATACCTCATCTTTTCCAACCAATCATATCATTATCCTATTGTCATAAGCTTTGTGATGAAAAATCCTAAGTATTGTACCTAGAATGGGGCATGTTATTCCTATGCAACATAGTCTTTGGAGATCACATCCTTGCTCTCTTAGGAAAAAAAACATCCATTCCATCCATCCATCTATCATAAGCCTTCTACTTTTTATCCTATCAGCCACTCTTTCATCCATCAATCCCATCTATCTCCTTGCACCTAGACTTGGTTTTCCCTTGTCATTGGTATCTAGCATAAAGGCTACCCAAATTTTCATCCATTGACACCTCAAAACATTTCAAAATTTTAAAAAAAATCAAAATATCCCCAAAAATACAAAAAAATTGGAAAAAGGTCCTAAAAGACAAAAATGAAATAGCCAACAAAAATCCAAGCAATAAAAATCAAAACCAAATCATTTCTTCCAATCAATTCTTTCAAAACACGTACTTTTATCACCGTAACTCCTTTCAACTTTCAATCTTTCAAATTATTAATCAAACAATCTCTTTCTAATCAAATCGCTTCCAACTCTAAATCATTCCTAATCACATCAATTATTATATTCAATTCATCATATCCTATCATCCAATAAAATCATCATATCATTCCAAACGACTTCTTCAAGTCAAATCAATCGAATCAATCCAAGCAATAATCCAAATGCAAGGAAATCATTAATCCATACCAATCAAGTCAATCAATCTTACCAAATTATCCAATCACATCCTTTGGTCTTGATCCTATCCTTGTTGTAAACCCAATCAATTAATCAAACATCCTTGTGTTGATCTAGGGATATATTGTTCCCTACAATGACAACACTATCATCAACCAATCAAAATCGCACCCCCAATCAATTCTCTAGTTTGTGTAGCTCTGACAAAATGCCTTGTTTGTTTTTGTATCATTTCAAAATGCTTTCTTTGCTTGCTTGTGTGTGTTATCATTTTAGCCTTATCAACCGAATTATTCTAGCTTATAATATTCATATATTGTATCTAGACAAGGTTGTATTGGGGCATGAGACACATCATCACCTTGGTCCTTATACCTTGGTGCATCATGTCTATTGTTACATCAAACATCATGGTTGTTCAGTTTCTTGTAGCATAACATATCATTCATCTCCTTCATCCACTTCCTATCTTGCATCATTCATCTTTTCCCTCCTCATCATTTCATTTTGAGAGCATACCCATGTTTGTCCAACCCGCCTATCCTCTCAAGGGGGCATCATCATCCCATCATCATCCTATTCTTATATCATCATCATCCCACTCTTATTTCATCATCATCCTATATTTCTATCATCATCCATTTTCCTCTATTGATACCTTAGCTTCTTTGAAATGATGTTACTCAACACAAAACTCATCATCTTGAACATCATCTCAAAGAGGGGCAAAATGTAGACACTAAAAATTGTCCTTCACCTATGAACCTACCTTTTCATATCAATTCCTCCTTCTACTTGCATAATTAAATAATTTTAATTATTTAATTATCTTTGCTGTCTTATTCTATTAACTAAATCATTCCAATTCTCATTTAATTAATTCATTTTTCCCTTTTATTCTTCCTCTTGATTAATTAAATAAATTTTGTTTATTTAATTACGCCACTAATTAGTCTCCTTCCTTGCCATAATTAAATAAATACTTATTTATTTAATTATTGTCATTTTTCACTCATAATTAAATAATTATTTTAATTATTTAATTTATTCATTATCCTTTTCTTTTATAATTAAATAGATTTTATTTATTTAATTATTTACTAATTTTTCATTTTCATCCACTTTAAATTAAATCATTATTAATTTAAAAATTCATAGTTCATGTCTTTATAATTAAATAATGCTTTTAATATTTAATTATTCATCTTCCTCCCAAATTAAATAATTTTAAATGTTTGTTCTCCAACAACCTCTTTTTCTATGCCAACCTCATTATCTGTGACATTCTTATCTTCTCTTGTCTCATTCATTTTCCACCCTTGATTGAATTATCTTATAATTCAATCTTGGCCATTAATCTTTATCATTGCCCTAATTTTTCCCTAACTCTATTTCATACTACAACTTTCAATCTTGGCTATTGATTAAGACATCTTATTGACATCCAATTCAACCATCAATCCAAATCAAACCTTTCCTATAAAACAACCCTCTCATAAGCCATTTTGGGGGTTGATTCTTCAAGTATCTTTATGCTACCAAAATCATTCTTGAATCATTCATCCATTTCTATCTATCATCATTCATCTATCATCTCCATCTTAATGTTATGCTATTGAATTGAGCAGCCAACATATCAAGTCAATTGAATAATTCATCCATCATTGCATCTATTTGAGGTATTGAAGATTTGGATTAGGTAATGCATGTTATTGCTTTATCATTTTTATTTTATTCCAAATTTTTCATATACACATTTGACAAGAAGATTAAGGACATGAAATTTCAAGTTGGTGAATTAGTCCTCAAAGAGAATCAAAAGGTACAACTAAATCAGGATAGCAAAGGAAAATTTGAACCCAACTAGTTAGGCCCATTT
>VDFB02379812.1:0-15175 GCA_007258455.2 Sequoia sempervirens | reverse complement strand
TTAGTGATAGGTGAGACTGGGCTTACAAGTTTGAACATGATATGACCCTGCCCATGGTGGTAACTCCGCCCATAATGACAAATGAAAGCATTGTGGCATGAGGGAGACATGGCCTAGTGTCTCACCGACATGCAATACAGTTTGAATGCCTTGACCGAATGTCTATCCTACGTGGTCTATTTTGGGCCAATCAAAGAAGCGAAATGTGAACTGTTAGTAGTTGGACTATTTTGGCCGTTCCTATGTGGAAGGTGAATAGATTGTGAAGAGAATAATTATGCTCAGATGGTAATGGCGGATGATGATGTACACAGTGAGACAATGAAATGTTGTTTGATAGAACATGGATTGATCTGAGTGAATTCATTGTATGTTTTCTAAGATCTATTTTGTATAATGATTGATCAGTGAATGTTGCTGCTATAAATTGACATCAAAAAGTGAAGTTTGTACTTTGTATGTAATTTTTTTTACTGTAATAGAAAGAGGCTTTTCTTGGTGTGGTGGGTTTTTCTCCCATAAGGGTTTTCCCATGTAAATCTGGTGTCCAATTGTGTATGTTCATTTCTTTGTTCTATTATTTATTTGATGAGTATCTTAATTGAACTGTAATTGCAAAATTTAAAGTCACCTCTACATTCTTCCCTAAGGTTTTGACATTAGGAGAGTTTGTTCCACACCTAAGCTTTCCTTTCAAGCATCAGACTGGTACTCCTCATTGATCACATCTATAAAAATATTTGTTGGCCTATATCGTACCTCCTTTTCCCTCTCCTCTGGCTCATCATTTGTTGCTATCTCTACATCACCTAGGGGGAAATCCATAGGGAACACAAGAGTTGGTCATGCATATGAAAACCACTCCTTGTACTCATCTGTGCTACCGACATCATTAGCATCGGATGTTGGTGGCTAGTCATGATCTGAATCATCAGAATCACTCTCACGAACATGACCTATAACTAGTCAAACATTATCCCCTGGCCTCTGAGCACTCCAAACTAATTGTCTAATGAAGGGGTGCACCCTAGGTGGTGTCTAAACCTATCCAAACTACCGCATGACTCATCCATAATAGAATGGTTGTACAATGTAGTCATGTCTCCCTACTAGAAATCTATCCATTTGCATCCTCTGTAATTGTCTTGTGAGATCTGGCCACTGAAGAGTCAGTAGATATGGTCTCCATAGTATCTCGTCCTCCTCCAGTCAATCGAATCTCACCCTCCAAAACTCTAAATCCCCATACTGTCATAGTCATCTCAAGGGATAGCCGAATGCTCGAGGGTACTTTGTTGCTATCATACATGGATATCTGATAGGCCTGGTACATGTGATATGCTCTAGGCACCACACCTATAGAAGCATATAATGGACCATACTGTCAATCTCTAGATATAAAAATCTCCCTAAATCATAATATAAATGTGCCATAATACAATGACCCCATGCATAGACTGTTCGTTGATCAAAAATCCTTCATACCAAGTGTACTAGTCCACCATCCAGGTGTGTCGCTCATCCATCTGGATTGAGTACTAGTGCCACTATGTGCATCATGATCCATCTCACCATAGGAGCTCATGAGTATAGCAACATTAGCAGCTTGATCCATGCTCTAACCCTCTCATCATGTATCAGTCCTCCTAGGTAATACTGCATATCTCTCTTCTTTTCACGGAATGATCGATCCCCTCAAAAATACACTCGCGCTCCTTGGATAGGAACTCAAAGAATGAGATGTACATCTTAAAGTGTGATCATAATTTCCCCATTGGTAGGATGAAAGGTATAGGTATGTGCATCCCAACGCTCACACAAAGCCATCAGCATGGCATCATGGTATCTCATGGGTGGCATCACGAATTCCCAATAGATACTAATTGACTGTAGGTGCTCTATCTTTGTCGCTGATAGCACTGGTGATAAATCTCTCAAAAATGATATATGTCTTCCCCCTAGCCATTGTTGTGACTAGCAGCGACCTATCACAATCATCATAAAATACTATAAAAATTTATCTAAAGTCTCCAATTTTAAATTTTTTCATCATGAAAGTGTGCTAAAGTTACTCTAGTATGCTTTCTACATGGCCCTAGATCCTTTAAAACCATTTTTAGGCATTTTACAAAGAAATAGCGACACTTCACATAGAAATGGGACACTTCACGAAGAAACGAGACACTTTGTGAACAAAAGGGACACTTTGCAAACAAATGGGACACTTTGTGAAAAAAGGGAACACTTTGCAAAATTTTTTCCAAGAACCCTAAATTAACCTATCCATGTGCCTAATAATCATTATAATATCATCAAAACACATGAAAAAAGTTACAAAATCAACTCACCTCATGATATCGCTCACCGCATGCCACCTACTCATGAAGATCGTCCAACTGTGAAGGTGTGTAATCCTGTCTGCTCGACATCTTCTCCTTCTACTTGTCACTATCAAGCTACAACAAAGGTGAAATGAATAGTAAGTGAAAAATTAATTTCATCTCCTACTTTTTATCTCTATTTACTTTTACATTTTAACCTAATACTCTTTTCTTTTTACCTAGTTTATAATATAGTCATTCTTCACATTCACATAACATGAGCTAGGGTAATCCATTTTTGACACTCTTTGATGCGCTAGAATCATGATTCCACACCTAACATACTCATTTACCTATCATTGTTTGGCATGGTACTTATAAATACCCTACGATATGGTGTTTCTTCTTCGATGTGGCTAGACTGCTACCTTGATTCCACCTCCATAAAGCAAGTGGAATCAAGTGGGGGGCATACATCTACCCTCGATTGGGATTCCTAGGAAGTAGATAAAAGGATTTGTGGAAAATTAACAAATGTGTGTTGGAGGATGTGGTTCCTAATGTTGTGGTTTGCAAGTAACTACACTGGGGGCTTTGTTCTTCCATCTTCTGAATATATATCCTTTTATGTAGTAAAGTGCATCATTTAGAGTCCTTTAGCTTACATATGCACATAGAGTCATATGGGAGCTAAAGTGGGGGCTAAATGTGCCATCAAAAATTGGACCCTCTTGAGAAAAGAGACAATTTCATGCATACTTAGACCCACTTTTGAGTCCCTTCATATCATTTCCCCTTTAAAACAACAATTAGAGGCCCCTCAGACCTATTAATTTTGATCTAGAGGTTTGTTTCACATGAGAAATCACATAAAACCTGACAAACAACACTTAATGACATCATACCCTGACAACTCACCTTCAAACAATAGTAGTGGGACCCATTTTCTACCCTTGGAGAATGAGTCCCCTCTAGTGGGACATTCACCAAGGATGGCGAATGAGTCCCCTTTGAGGGAAAGTTCAAAATCAAGTGGGAATTTAATCAATTTTGTTCCTATTTCCAGTGAATTTCAACCTCTTAGGTCTAATTAATGGGAAAATCAGGTTTTTTTTCCTATAAATACACATTTTAAGTCATTTTACACAACTTTTGATCATATCTTGTCTTCACATTCTCATTATCTAAGAGTGAAAAGCATACAACATCAAGTTGCATCATTAAAAGTTGAAGTTTTAGGACAACAAACTAGGGTTTTTGCATGTCTTGGAGCTCACTTACATTTTCAAGATCCGACATTGCAAAAGGTTGATGATGGATTCCTATGGTGAATCATGAAGAAATCTAGGGTGAAGAGGTGCAACTAGCCACCAAATCATGCCTAAGGACTTGGTTTCCTATTGATTCCATCTTCTATCATTACTCTATCTTCAGATAAAGGTTTTCATTGTGTTCATTTAGCATTTACATGTCATTTCCTATCCTTGTTTCATGTGTTGAAAGGTTTCTATGGTAGAGATCTTGCATCCTTTCAATCATTCTTGCATAACTTATTCTAAAATAATAGAATATGGTTTTTTGTCATGATTCAACCTTTCCTAGTCTTTAACACATCTAACGCTAGGGTTCATGCATAGTTTACTCTATTCAAGGTTTGATTACCAATCTAGGGTTTTAACCAAGGAAAACCCCCCATTAGACCAACATTTTTAAGCTAGTTTGCAGGGATTTTTTGAGAACTGGAATCGGGACTGCATCAAAATTTGTTGTGCAGGTGTCAAGGTACAGATCTGAATCTTGAGTTTGTAGGAATCTGGTGGACTGATTCACCATGCTTGGAAAATGAGCCCACCTAAGGTGTAGAATTAATTTTGATGATATTTTAGGTCCCCAACAGTGAGAAATCAAGTTATATTCAGAAAAGACCTAACTCGAGACTGATTCACCACCCTTGGCGAATGAGTCCTAGTTAGCTAAAGTTTATATTTCATCAGGTTTTCAATTTATCTTTCAGTCCTCTACAACTTTCCAGGTGCACACATTCATAGAAGAAACCCTCTATTTAGTCAAATATTGCATTTTTGTTCATTATTTCTATATTTCCACATATCACACCGTGTTTTAAAAAAAAACATAAATCTTAGTCTTGCATTCATTTTCAATCATCTAGATCAATCTATTGCATTTATTCAACTTCATTTACATTATATCATATTGCATACATCCTAATTTGAATGTACATAAGCATTTTAGGATCTAATCTTTCTCCTTTTCGTGAAAAACCCTATAAGTGCAAGGGAAGCATTAGGGTCCTAAATTCTATGACACAAATACTCAACACTAGGATCAATCATATACCTACTAGAAAATCCTACAACATGTGCAATATCTAGTCTTGTGCATACCATGGCATACATTAAACTACCTACAACTAAATCATACGGTACCTTAAACATTTTTTCCTCCTCTTACAGTGTCTTTGGACACATATCCTTAATCAATTTGACATGACTGGGAAAAGGTGTGCTAACAAATTTTTCATTCTCCATATGAAATCTTTGTAACACCTTTTCAATATAATTAGCCTGAGATAGAAAAAAATTTCTATTTTTTCGATCTCTTGTAATCTTCATACAAAGGATTTTCGTGCTGCACCCAAATCCTTCATAGAAAATGAATTTGCTAACCGTTGTTTTAACTCCCTTATGTGTTCCGTGTTAGACCTCACTACAAGCATATCATCAAGATATAAACATAATATAATGTAGCTATCACCATCTAACATCTTAAAATAAACACAATGGTCTGAATTACATCAACTATAGCCATGCTCAACCATAAAGCTATCAAATTTAATATACCATTACCGAGGTGAATGCTTCAAGCCATATAAACTTTTCTTCAATCTGCACAGCAATTTCTCTTGGCCTTTGACCTCAAATCCCTGTGGTTATTCCATGTATATTTCATCTTTCGAATCACCATGGATAAAGGTTGTTGTAACATCAAGTTGTTCTAAATCCAAATCTTCAACAACCACAATACTTAAAATAGTACAAATAGAAGTCATTTTAACAACTAGAGAAAAGATTTCATTAAAATCAATACCCTTTTTTTGTGCAAATCCTTTACAACTAATCTAGCTTTAAATATTTTCTTACCTCCATCCTCCTCTTTCAGCCTATAAACCCATTTGTTTGGTAAAGCCTTTTTACCTACATGCAACTTGCATAACTCCCAAGTCTGATTTTTCAGCAAGGAGTCCATTTCTTCTTCCATTCCATGCTCCCATTGAACCTTGGTATCCACCTACATAGCTTCATCATAACATTCTGGTCCACAAGCATCGATTAATAAAATAGAATACAAAGAGGGAGAAAATATTTATGGAGGTCTACTTATCCTTGAATATCATCTAATATTCACCGGAGCATGAGGAACCACTGGAACATCGTTATTTGGTGTATCATTTAGCAATACATAATCATTTTCTTTCTTGTCATGTTGCTGCAACTAATCTTTTTACAACACTTTCTCATTGAATGCTTCCAAGAGTCCTAAATCTACATACAAACAAGACAAAAGAGAGATATGTTAAATGTTAGGGCATCGAGGTTTGCCTAGGTCAATCCCCTTTTAGGTAGTTAAACCAAAATGATGGAAGAAAGTAATGAAATATGCAGAATGGAATTGATTACCTTGCCATTGTGATTTATCTTCAAATTTTGTAGCAACACATGAAGATTCGGCCCTTGAATGCTTTAGAAAGCCATCTTGATGGCTTCTAATGAAGAAATCCTAACTTGCTTGACTTGGATGAGAAGATAGAAGATGAATTAATGATGAGAGATGTAAAAATGAGTTGTTAGATGTAAAATGAGGATAAGAACACTTATTTATAGACACTTGTGCCTTAGTATCCTATTAATACCTCATCACAGGCTGACATGGAGCAAAATTAAACTCAAATTTCACTTTTTTCCTGCTCAAAGGTCAAAAATTGAGCCAAATGGGACTCATTCGCCACACATGGTGAATGGGTCCCACCTGGATGGGACTGATTCACCATGCATGGAAAATGGGTCCCACAAGGGCCAATTTGATAGCTCATATGCCAAGAGATTAGGAAATAAGGTCTAAAATACCATCTTGTCAGGCATTTGATAAATTTGAACCTTGAGATGCATAATATGGGTTAAGATGGTCCTATTAGTGATGATGTAAATGTTATATAGGACTTGGGACACAAAAAATCAATGTGAAAGTGTGATTAAATACACTTTTCAACACTAAAATGAGGTCCACATAGCCTAGGAATGTACAAGAACCAATGTGAATGTAAAAGACACATTACAACACTAGTTTATCATTAAGTTTAAGTTAAGAACCTTCTAGATTGATTTAATAATGTTATTAAACAAATTTTGTAATGTTGAATGAGGGAGAAATAGGTTAACTAGGTCTAGAAAAGC
The DNA here is from genome assembly GCA_007258455.2 of Sequoia sempervirens. Classification (NCBI taxonomy): domain Eukaryota; kingdom Viridiplantae; phylum Streptophyta; class Pinopsida; order Cupressales; family Cupressaceae; genus Sequoia; species Sequoia sempervirens. The sequence continues at coordinate 8,382 of VDFB02379812.1, read as the reverse complement.
ATGAAAATCCTTTACAAGACTTTATAACACTTTTACAAGACGTCGTTAAAAGCATGTTATTTGATTTGCAAGGGTCAATGCATAAAATGCCTCACAACACTAGATTAAGACCTCATTAAGTCCATTTTATCATGAATTAATCCTATGTCAAGCAAAGGGTCCTTTTTTCTATGACACAAAACTCTTTGCTACAATACTCACCACCATTATCAGATTTGAGACATTTTAACTTTTTACCTGTCTCATTCTCAACCAAGCTTTTCCATTTCTTAAAAGTTTCAAATACATGAGATTTTTGCCTAAAGAAATAAATCCATACCTTCCTTGTTGCATCATCAATAAAAGTAACATAATACCAAGAGCCACCAAGAGAAGATACTTGAGTTGGTCCCCATACATCTGTATGCAATGGCTCCAATTTCTCATCTTTCTTTTGCTTCCCATCCTTGAGAAAACTAACTCTATTTTGTTTTCCATACACACAAGTTGCACAAAAATATATATTAACACATTTTAGACTTGGTAAAACATTCTTTGAATGAAGTACTTTCACACCTTTTGCACTCATATGCCCAAGTCTATTATGCCATAGTGCTGATTCAAAATCCACAACTATTTGATTTTTTGCCTGCTAAACTGCATCAACTGTTCCTAAAAATTAATTTTTATCTGCAATAGCTAAAGTAGAAGGAACAATTTAACCTATACAAGGATTTAAGGTTCCTACTTTCACACCTTTTTCTACAACTAAGGCACCTTTTGTAACCTTCCAATTTTTATCACTAAATGTAACAACACAACCTTCATCATCTAGTTTCCCTGTTGAAATTAAATTTATTTTTCACTTTGAAACGTGCCTTACCTTATGTAGTAGCCAATGATTCCCATTCCACAACTTAATCTTGACTTTTCCCTTTCCAACAACAAGGTTCATTATCTCCCAAATAAACCAACCCAAAATCCCCTTGGACATAATCAAGAAAATAACTTCTATGGGGCGTAGCATGAAATGAAGCCCCTGATTATAACACCCAAGAATCATCAACATTATCAGGGTAAAGAATCAAAGCATCCTCCATATTTATTACTTACCACATATACCTCTTTATTTCCTTCATTTTTCTCTCCTTTATTTTTCTAAGACCAGCAATATTTCTTTAAATAACCCGGCTTACCATAGTACCAGCAATCCCTCTTGTCTCTAGATTGGGACCTTTTGTCCTTTGATTTTCCTCATGACTTCCCATGATTTCTATAATTGTTTCCTCTCTTCTTTGTTTTGCCCCTTCTTTCTACATTCAAAACACTGCCTGATGTGGATGTTCCACCTAAACTTTTCCTACAAATTTCCTCACTCAAAATAACACCAACATCATCAAATTTTAATGTATTCGATCCAGAAACAAAATTTCTAACAACCATTACCAAGCTATTCTAGCTTTCAAGAAAAGAACACAGAATCAAAAGAGCCCTAACTTCTTCATCAAATTTTACATTTACAGAAGTTAATTGATTGGTAACTATATTAAACTCATTTAAATGATCAACAAATGACCCACCTTCTACCATTTTCATATTAAATAAATGCTTCATAAGAAATACCTTATTTGAAGTGGAAGGAATTTCATACAACTTCACCAAGGTTTCCTTCAACTCTTAAGTTGTCTTTACTATTGTAATATTGAATTCCACCAATTGTGCCATGCATAAATGAATGGCTCCCAATGCCTTTCTGTCAAGAAGATTTCATTCCTCATCACTCATTGTTGTTGATTTCTTGGATATTTCTTCCAACAGCCTCCATAAATTCTTCTAATAGAGATAATACTCCATCTGCATCTTCCATAAGTGATAGTTTCACCCATTGAGTTTATCTACCTTCAATTTACCATCGTCTGCCATTGCTCCCACTTAACCATGAGACTCCCACTCAACTGTGAGACCTTTCTATAGAGGATAATTGAAAACAACCTATTATGATACCATTTCTTAGGGTTAGAAGACAAATATCTAACAATTAAATACAAATTTGATCAATAAAATAGAGGAATAAAACACACATAGAAAAATTAACACAAATAATTTAATGTGGTTCACCCAATCTGGGCTACATCCACAAAACCACAGACATCCAATGATTTTATTAGCTAGTACAAAACTTATTACAATCTTGTGCATAATCACATTTTTTATCATACTGTAACTCTCATCCTAGCCCCTTATAACAAGCTTTTAGAAGCTTCTAGAATTAGGGTTTTACAGAGTCATTTTTTTTTCTTTTTCGATGATTTTTCCTTTTTCGGTGACAACGCAAAAAAAAAATAGAAATTTTTTTTTTTCTCAAGGGCCGTCACCCCCAAACCCCTAATTTTCAGGGGTTGCCATCCCCAAACCTTGGAAAGGATACATTAAGAGTGTACACTATAGCATGATCATTCACCATATACCAACAAAATAACTTTTATATGGTGGATTTTTCATGTATTTCTAATCGAAATAGGGAATTTGAAGGTGGACCATACTTGTATAACCAGGTGGGTCTATTCATTAAGCCATGGCATGCTGGTTTTAATTTAGTGGAGGAGTTTCCTTCTAAGGTCCCAATTTGGGTTCGACTCCCTCAACTACCGCTTGAATGTTGGAGAAGTGATATTTTATAGTGGATTGCTCTATTGCTTGGAAAACCTACTGGGCCTTCACAACAAACTTTGAATAAGAATATTTTTTTATATGTGAGGGTTTGTATGGAAATGGATTTAAATCATCCATTTTTGGATTCAATAGACATGACTGTTGGTTCTTGCTCTTGGACCCAACCATTGGACTATGAGATTACCCTTCAGGTGTTGGTTATGTCATGACTATGGTCATCTTTAGCAAAGATGTCTATGGGCTTCTAGTGCTATTCATGCAAGTATTCCTCCCCCTCAGTCTAATCTTAAGATGGATAAAGTTAAGACTCCTATGTAGGGAGGGGTGGCTAATAAAGAAGGTTTTACATAGGTTAAGCACCACAGTCATGGTCGAGGTCAAAAGAGATCCTTTAAGGATAGGTAGGAAGAGGAAAATTTCAATAGATTTGAGGCATTGGAGTACTTGGTACCATAGGAGGGGTTTAATGTGAACTTGCTGGCTATAAGGGTTCTCTTGTTGAGGATGTGTTGGGGGATCAACCTATTGAGGTTCCTATTTTAGTTCAGCTTGGTGGGAAAGGATCTCAAATGGACATTGATTTTTCTCTTTTGGATCCTTCTCAGGGGATGAATGGTGGAATGTTGGAGGTTCCTGGTAGCTCCCATGGTACTGGTGATGCTCCTCCTATGGTGCAGGGTGCATTAGACTTGGCTAAAAAATAATTTTTTTTTCCTGGGTATTAGGTTTGTAACAAAAAATAGCCCCCAAGAAAGGGGTTCCAAAGAAAATGTTGAAGGTTGGCAGACAGAAGGATCAAGAAAAGGTTAAGCTAGCTAGTGAGACTCTGGTTGAGTCAATTTTAGTGAAGCATATTAATGCTCACTTATCTCATCCTCAATGATGATTGTGCTCTCTTGGAATATGAGGGGTATGAATAGGATCCCTAGATAAAAGGCCATTTGGGATTTGTTTCATGTTCACTCTCTGGATATGTTTTTTCTTTAGGAAATTAAGTTGATGATTGATAGTACATGTTGAGTGTGGCTTTGAGGATTTGGATTCATGGTTAGTGTCAATGTGTCAAGGTGCTTGGTATCTCAAGCTAGGTGGCATGCTTATGGGATCCTCATAAAGTTGTGCCAATTTGGTGGCTCTCTAGTAGAAGCTCGATTTCTTGTGTTGTCTCTCATCTTGAGACTGGTGAGAGAATGTTTCTTTCTAACATTTATGCTTTGACTAATTTTCAAGGTAAGGTATTTTTTGGAGCCATTTTCATTACGTAAGGTCTTTTGATCCTTATATTCTTTGGATTGTGGCTAGAGACTTTATTGTTGTCTCTTCAATGGAGGAGAAGAGAGGAGGACATTTTCGCATGGAGCCATTTTCAATGCTTCTACAAGATGATATAGTTGTCTTGAGGATAGTTGATGTCAAGCCTACTAATGGGGTCTTTACCTGGAATAATAGGAGAAGTGGGGAGGTTGCTATTTCAGAAAAACTGGATAGGTTCTTGGTGTCCAATTTCTGGATGGGAGATAGGTGGCTGACTAGTTCTAGAATTTTGAATGGGCGGGGCTCGAATCATTGGCCAATCAATCTTTCTACTAAATTACCTCAAAATGGTTTAAAGAAGTCCTTTAAGTTTCAGCTTATGTGGCTCAGAGATGAATCTCTTCATGATCCACTTCCTGGGTGGTGGGATCTTGGGAAGCCAACTTTTGGGATTGCTATGTACTCTCTCTCAAAGAGGCTATAGTATGTGAAATATCGATTGAAACACTAGAATAGGAAAAAAATTGGTAATGTGTTTCAAGTAAAGTAGAAGGCCCAGGCTCAGCCAGATCTGATTACTAGAAAAATTTGGGATTCAAGCCTCATAGAGGAGCTTGGCATGCAAGAGATGGCTATGATGAAGGAGGTGGAGGAATGGGAAATAAGAGGAAATTTTTTGGAAAAAAAAGTCTCGTATTGAGTGGCTCAAGGCGGGAGATAGGAAAACTTCCTTTGTTCACAAATCTATTATGGATCAAAGATAAGGTGATGTGATCTCTTCTCTTTGTCTCTGAATGGTGAGCATTTTTCCTCTTTGGTTGCTATTTTTGTTGAGTCTATTTGATTCTTTTCTACTTTTTTCTCTGAGGATTCCCTTCTTGCAGAAGAGGATGAAGCTATGAGTTTGGAGAATATACTACCTTTGGTCACTAGGGAGATGAATGATTCCTTAGGGTATGTGTAGGATCATCATGGGCCAAAAAGTGGTGATATGATGGGCATGTGTAGGGTATGTGGCTCATGACTTTTTTTTTAACCCAAAATTGATGAAATGAAAAGTATTTTAAAGGAGATTTTCAGCTTTCCACCAATATAAATTATGCTTTACTTTGAATTTAATAAATTATTATTACTCATTTTCTATTTGAATTGTGACTAAAGTCCCATTGATAGATTGATTGAAAATCTATAGCTTTCAAATGGTATCACATTTTTGAATCTAAAACATGTATCACATCTCTATGCTTCTCGTGATACTATAGGATTAAAAAGAAATTTGAAATTTATGAATTTTGACAAGCAGGTGGTAAGATATACAAGTTTTTATATTTTTTAAAAGTTGTAATAAGAAATTCATAATTAATTATTTATTTGGAAAAAAATTACAAAAAATATGCATCACATTGGGACATGGTCCCCTACTTATTTCTAAAATCTTATAAAAAAGTACTATCATTTTATTGTTCTTAGGTGGTTAGACAAACACCTACTTCTTATTTTTTCTTTGAAATTTAAGTACTACTGCATTGAAATTTCAAATTTTCACCAAATAGATTTAAAAAATAAAAAATAAACCTAGTATTTTAGAAATTCTATATTCAATTTTGTGCAGATTCTATTCTTACATATTTTTGAAATAATATAGATAACTTATTCAAATTTTATGTCAAGTTTCCTAACTCTGATTTTTCTGAATTTTTTTTCACCACTTAAGGGCCTTTTTTTTCCATGATGATCCTACACATACCCCTTAATTTCTCCTATTTCTTTTCTAGAGCTAGAGAATGTTGTGTTTCAAATGAAAAAAGGAAAATCCTTGAGACCTAATGGTTTTCTAATAGAATTATTTTAGGAGTTCTCAAAAGCGATAAAGTTGGACCTATTGGAGGTTGTTCAAGAATCCTACATGAATTAACAAATGCTGAAATCCATGAATTTCATATTCCTTGCTCTCATATCAAAGAAGGATGGGGCTAACTCTCTAGATCTCTTCAGGCCTATTGCTTTATGTAATGTGGTTTATAAGATAATTACAAAGTTGATTGTTGATAGGCTGAAACCTTGGCTAAGCAGGGTAATTTCTAAGGAACAAGGGGGTTTTGTGGTAGGAAGAAAGATTATGGATGGTGTCATTATTGCTGATGAAGCCATTCATTCTATGGTGAACTCTAAGGAAAAAGTTATGTTTATTAAGCTTGACATGGATAAAGCATATGATTGGGTTAGGTGGTACTTATTCAAGATTTCAAGAGCTTTTGAGTTTGATAGTGACTAGATTGAGTGGTTCAACGACTGTGTTACATCCCCATCCTTTTCACTCTTAATCAATGGGGAGCCTTCAGAGTTATTTGGTGCTTCTAGGGGGCTAAGACAAGGGGATCCTTTGTCTCCATACTTGTTTATATTATTGGTTGCAGGCTTGGGAAGGATTATTAGATATAGGGTTGAAAATGGTTTGATCTAGGGCTAGTGTTTTGGAAATGATATCCCCCAATCTCTAGTTTTTTGATGATACTACTCTGATGGGGTGGGCTAAGGTGGAGGATCCTATCAAATGGTGTAGAATTTTGGACACTTCTTTAGATACTTTTGATCAGAAAATCAATGAGGGGAAATATTTAATTTATTTCTTTAACACTCCTAATCCCATCCAAAGGATAATTGTTGGCATTATACAATTCTAGATTGTTTGTTTACCTTGGCATTTCACTTGCTATTCGTGTGCTTCCTAAATTGTTTTGGTAGGGGCTTATTAATAAGTTCTAGAATCTGGTCAGTCATTGGACTTGTAGGTTGCTTTCTTCCATGGGTAGAGTGACTCTTTTAAGGTCTATGATACAAGCTCTTACCTTGTATGAATGCTTCATTCTTTTAGTTCCTTCTAGATTTATCAAGGATTTTGAGAGTTTGTCTCAATAGTTCATTCTTTTAGTTCCTTCTAGCTTTATCAGGGATTTTGAGAGTTTGTCTCAGTAGTTCTTTTGCTCTCGGTAGTTCCTTTGCTCTAGTAATCTTCTTCATAGTAAGTGGACTTTGTTGAAGTGGGATGTTGTTTGTAGGCTAAAGCAGAAAGGTGGTCTTGGTTTACATCAAGATGACTTGAATGGATAGGCTTCAACTGCTAAATTGTACTAGCAGTGGTGTTTGTGGCAACATCAAGTGTGGTCTAGAATTATTAGCTTGAATTATTTTGGAGATGTTGATAGATATGAAGTTTCCTACTTTCATTTAGAGGGCAACGACTCTCTGATTTGTGGTACCCTCAAATGGGGGGCCAAGTTGGTCAAGCAGGGGCTATTTTGTATTTGTAATGATGGGCTATATGCCCTCTTTTGGTATGATTCTTGGGATGGTCATCCACCCATTTTTTCTTTGTTTTGTCATTTGCAAAATGTGAGCTGACACTTTATTGATGTTGATTGGTGCCGAGTTTCTAATTTTAAAATTTGCCTACTTGGGAGGTAGGTCAGTCTGTACATGTGGAAGGATTCGCATAAGTGGCCTCCTAAGGGTTCAACTAAGAAATGTAAGGAACTTGCAAGGATTCTAGTAGGTCATGGTTGTAACTCTCTTCTTGGGTGTGATAAGCTAGCTTGGGGTTCTAATCCAAAAATTAAATATTATGTTGCTTTTGGCTATCAAGTGTTGGAGAAGCAAGTGTTTGGGAGCTCAAAGGTTTCATGGTGGAAAAAGGTTTGAAATAAGTTTTCTTGGCCTAAGGGAATTTTTTTCTCCTGGTTAGTGGTGTGGGGGAGGTGTCTCACTTGGGAGAATCTTTGGAAGCATGAATTTCAAGGCCCTTCTATGTGTTTTATGTGTGCTGGGTAGAAGGATTGCATTCCACACCTATTATTTTAGTGTTCTTTTACAAAAGCAATCTGGAATTCCTGGTGGAATCTTTCGTGTCTATCATGTAGTCATGTTTGTTCTTTGGAATACTTTTGGGGGATCTACAGTTCTCCTCCTGTAAAGGAATAGTTTGATAATCTAACATATTTGCTGGAGAATGCTGGTGTAATTAACTATTTAATTACATCTTCATAAGTTTACTTAGGCAATCTTTAATTCCTAAGTTATAGGATCTTATCCTTATCTTATCGAGCTATCTTTTTGCTCAAGATAAGATTTGGTTGTTGCATGCTTGCCTTTTATAAGCAAGCCTCATCTTGTACATTTGTATCAATTCAATCATTAATCAATCTAGCATATTGATAGCAAGCATTCTTGCCATTATCTCTCTCTTGTGGAAGCATTTTAGTCTAGCAACAGATTTCTGGAAATCTAACATGGTATCAGAGCATCCAGGGTTGCGGGCTCCTTCCCAGATCTGAGGGTTTCATTCTGGCTTGAAGATTTTTGCTGGGTGCAGATTGGGGTTTCAAGAACCTCGCGGTTGAGATCAAAAGATTCCGCAGACGAATTTTGACTGTAAATTTGACTATTTTAAGAAAAGTTGTTTTTGAGGCAAATTTTTTT
>VDFB02379811.1:0-25760 GCA_007258455.2 Sequoia sempervirens | reverse complement strand
AAATTTAACAAAACTATCTAGCTCCTCCACAATAGACTAACATGTGAAGGTCTTAAATGTCTCCTCTTATAAAACGAAATCTCCTCAAGTAAAATAACTGTCTCCTCTTCTCTTCCACTATTTCCATCAACAACAGTTTATCTATTGAAATAAAAGAAGAAACTAATCCAATAGTTTAGGCCGAGGACTATGGAAATTCAAGGCCGTGACCTCTAGTTCCACAACGCCTCGAACGTAAAGGGCACCAGGAATAGACTCCATTATTTCCATCAAGCTTTAGAAAAGGAAAAGAAAAATAGTATATCTTTAAAATTAGTTCCATCTACGTCAAAATAGAAAATCAAAGAGACATATTTTTAAATAATAATAACTGTTTCAAATAAAAAATATTCGAAATTTTCAATAATGCAATCAAAATCTTACGAAAATATTTTCAAATAATAATAACTGTTTCAAATAAAAAATATTCAAAATTTTCCATAATGCAATCAAAATCTTACGAAAATATATTCTAAATTTCTCTCAGGAAGCCACAACAATCTGAAAGAAATTCTTCAACCCTTATTATAATTATAATAGATTCTCTTAAAAAATTTGCTGTCATTTAACTTAAAAAAATTGAATAAATGCTTCTATATTTATTTCAACTAATTAATGTTTTTATAATGTCAATAAAGTACTTAGCCACAATTTTTTGTAGATTTGTTAAGCAAGCTATAATTCTTAGCCTTTAGGTAAGCTTTAGATCTTTACACTAAGATCCTTGTAAGATCAAAAAATTTGAAGGAGGCACATGTACTATACTCTAATCATTGATTTTTTCAAAAGAGTCTGAAAAATAAAATAAAAATAAGAATAATAAGAATATTCAGTGAAGGGTTTTAAGGTCAAAATCTTTGTTCATGCCTGTAATTTTGACGGATATCCGAGCTTGATGTCAATTTCACATATAATTTTGATGTTAACAGGCAAGAACTCTGTAATAAATAGCTCCCCATAAAACTTCAGAAAAGTTTTCATGATAAACAAACCAGAAATAAATAAGTCTAGAAATGCAACTTAAATACGATCTTTTATTTTACATACATTAAGCAAGGAGGATATATTACTATGGCTGTTCAAACTGTGTGATTTTATTTCAAGGGTGATGATTTTCATTGTGTCCATGATTTCAGCTCCAGCTTTTTCTACAAGTTGATGCCATTGTGACGTAAATATGAAATTTATATTACTTGCATGTTTATTCTCCGATTACAGTGATAAAAGCCAATTCCTATCCACAGAGATTATAACATATAAAAAGCTAATGATCAAATTATTTTATATTACTACTGATAAGAAGAGTCGTTTTATTATCCTAACAGATAGATAGTATCCTAAGTACAGTAGTTATAACAGATACAAGCCAACCCCTTTGGAGTCCAAGTGCAAACTCCAAATGCCGCATTATCAGAAGTTGTGCAGGTGTACATGCAGTTCTCCGAGTAAACTGTGCATGCCCCTTTAAATGAACCGCTCCAAAATCCGCAATACCCGTTGTAGTCATATACCATGGGCTCTAAGGAAACAACATACATTCCAATTTAGTAACTAGTTATTTTACAAGAATAAAAGAGAAGAAGAATGCATATAATTACCAGAAGACGCAAAAGCAGAAGACGCCATGAGCAATACCAAGAACACATACACATATCCCTTCGCCATCTACTCACACACCTATTCAAACGTTATCTATGAAGTGTGAGATAAAGTTTTAGCTGTGATGTTACTACTTATACATCTCCACGCAATTTATTATTAGTTACAGTAACGAGAGATTCAAAGTGATTCTTTTGGAGTTTCGCATCAACACAGAGATTCCAAACAGCCGTTGAGATGTTTTTGGTGATGGTAAATTTATTCTCTTCCACATGGAAAATATCAATTTGAACATCGAAATTATCGAGCACTACCTAACAAATAATAACAATAAAATTTATCTTTGTTGGCACACAGGAGAGATGGTTTTAGGAAAATTCACCATCAGCAATTCACGGTGGGAAAATTCACGGCCAACAATTCACTGCGGGAAAATTCACTGCCATGACAAATTCACCTCAAGGAAAATTCACCACCAGATTGTTGGTGGTGAATTTTCCTTGAGGTGAATTTGTCATGGCGGTGAATTTTCCTGCCGTGAAATGCTGGCCACGAATTTGTGCCAGGAGAGATGAGCTTCATTTTAATTCTCACCACAAAATTATCCTAAAACACTAAAAATCCTAAAATTAGGGCATACTGGGACTCATGCGCCACTCTCGGCATATCAGTCCTAGACTAGGGTTTCTTGTTTAGAATAGGTTTCTAGCAGTGTAGATTCAGGATCTGCAAAAATCTAGAAATTTTTCTTATAGTGGGACTCATATGCCACTTCTGGCGTATTAGTCCCATTTCGCTTTTTCAGGAATTCAAAGTTCAGATCTACACTTCAAGCTTTACTCTTCTCTTCCAAATTGATTTCCATATCCGAACCTATAAAAAGACCTATAAAATAGAATATATACTTGATTTGCTTATGGGGGGTTTGCCTCGGTCAAACCCCTAGTTTGGTAATTAAACTTTGATAGAAACAATGAAACTTGAATGCACTTGTGTGAACATAAACACAAGTCCTTAGGCTTGGCTTGATGGCTAGTTGCATCTCGCCAACCTAGAATCCATCATGATTCACCATAGACAACCATAATCATCCCTTGAAATTGCTAGATCTTGAATGAAAGTGAGCTTGAAGACCTTCAAAAGCACTTTAATGTTGCTCCGAGACTTCAACTTTACTTGCTTTTGAAATTTGAATGCTCATGTGAAAGAATGTTTGAAGACTCTTGAATGCTTGGATCTTGAAACTGCTATAAAAATGCTTTTTTATATTGGCATTTACACTTAATTTACCGTTACTCAAATCTCAAAAGCCGACATCAACCAAAAGTTTGAATTAAAAAGTTGAATTTCCCGTTCAAACCCTAAAAAAGGCCCAAATGGGACTCATACGCTACCTTTGGCATATGGGTCCCACCTAGGGGAACTCATACGTCCAAGGTGGCGTATGAGTCCCACCCTAGATTTTCGAGGTTGGTTGTTAGAAATTTAAGTGTTTTTGATGATTTTGTTAGGTTTTTAGTTGAAATAAGCCTCGAGATCCAAAATAAAGGGTCTTAGGGGCCTATTAATGATGATTAAAGGGGTATTCAATACAAGGGTGTTAAAATAGGTCCAAATTAAGTGTGAAATTGCACTATTTTCAAGAGCGTACAATTTTTAACACTACAAACATAAACCTACTCAAAACTCCCACTTCTTGGGCATTATTTGGTCTAGTTCAAACCATTGGATACATTAGGCTACCAACAGATAGGACTTCTGAAATTTTTTGTGGCTCTTGGTCTAGGTTCCCTTCTTCTGAGATTTTGAATATGGGTTAGGGTTTAATGAAATAGTGTTTAGGGTTTATCTTGGCTTGTAAAATCCTATAAAAAAAACTTAACTTTTGAATAGCCTTTTTCTTTTGATGTGTTTCCATGTTGACCTTTCATTTATGGTTTTCGGCTGGTTAAGTTATAACTTGAGTCTTTATGTTCACACATTGACCAACCCCTTTTACCTTTTGATACCGATTAATCCTTTATCATGAAAGTCCTATAAATTTTTCATTTTCTGAGCCTTTGAATTATGTTTGCTCAAGTGCCTTTGAAAATTTTCTATTCCATAAAATATTTGTTTGATGTCCTTTTAAAATAACTTATGTGCATGTGTAGAATACATCACTTAAGTTGCTCCATCCCCACTTAGTTTTGACCACATGGTAGAGTCTCATTGCATATCCTACCTCCTTTGCATCACTCTTTCTTCATTCCCCACTAGTCCCTTTTATGCAATATGCGATAACACCATTAATCTATACCTCAAGGACAAGTGTCACAATCCTATGTCATTGCTTAGCCTCTTCGCATTGCATTTTTCATTGTTGAGTGCCTACTACTAAATGCGCTAATTGTGGTCGGCTGTGATTGAAACATGTGGTCGAATCATGTTTCGCCGCATTCTTCCTTTGCATCATGTTTGTGAAATGAATAGTATATATCCAAAACACAATATGTGATGAGAACATAGAAGGAAGGAAGGAGTAAAGAATATACATAGGGAATATTCCAGATAGGTGTCCACTCCTCGTTGTATCGCAAGGTCCCTTCTCATCACAGTTTGTATTCCCCGTAGGATTGAGGAAAGTGCGATATGCGCTAGGATTCTCAGATTTCATCACGTGTCGTCATCCTGCTCCATCTCACAACCACAGTGCATCACAAATATGAATGAAGAGGAAGTGTGAAGAAATGCGATGTACAATGAATGAAGGAAAAGGTATATACTGGGGGAATATTCTGTGCTAGGTGTCGAAATCTCAGCTTTTCGCATTGATCCTTTGTACATCACAAATTCAACTCATTGAGCCTAAATCCAAAATGTGATATGCGATGGCCATGAAAGGAAGTTAGCAAAAAGGCTCAAAGAAAAGGAGGGTATGTGGCAGTTTCTCAGTTCATCACTTGTTTCCTTCACATTAAATTTTATGGAGGAAAATTTTAAAGTAAAAAGTGACATGCTTTGAATGCATGATGATCGTTGATCTTACTTTAAAAAAATTTGATCAATGGTTAGAATTCAAATGAAAACAACTAATTGACAAGAAAAATATTTCTCACGCAAGCCAGCTCTCTTCAATTAATGGCGTATCCATGAAATCTAAAGGCAATAAAGTGTTGAATTACTTCATTTCTTGCCATCTTTGCAAGAGTCTTCAATCATTCAGACGAAAGGAGCTCCAGGTGAACAATTTTACACAAAGAATGGCTAGAGGGTTTTCCCAGGTAAGCGGAATTTTCGTCCTCTTGTGCATAATTTCAATTAAGTGTAACAGAAAAGGGGTGTAGTGACAGAAAATGCATCTGTTTACATTTTCTCACTTGTTTAGACTCTCCTAGTCAATTTAGACTTAATTGTGCCTTAATTTAGTGTTGTAAAGTGTATCGCTTTACACTTTCACACTTCTTTAGGGCTCAATTAATTAATTGAGCTTAATTATGCCTTAATTAGCCCTTTAATTCATTTTCCAAGCCTATTTAATTACATTTTCTGAAGAGGAAACTTGACATTCATTAATGCCTATACATAACACTTCACATTAAGAAATGTGTGTTCCAAGAAATAGGGCTTGGGTTTGGCGAATGGGTCTTCCCTAGGCTTTGGAACCCATTTTTCGCTGATAGGCTATTTGTGTAAACTTTCCTCAGAATTTTCGTCAGCCTTCCTAGTTTTGCACTTTTTCGGTGTTCGGGAAAAGGTGGTGGGTTGTTTTCTCGTCTTGGTGAACTTTGGTGCGAATTGGTTTTTGTTTATTTAAATAAAAATGTTTGGCATAAGGATAGAGGAGGCCAGCGAAATGGCATCAACATTAATTGTTGTATGGTTTCCGTGGAGTGGCAATGGTGCAAGTAACATTTGTCTTTAAAGTCCTTAGAAAACGAAGAGAATGTCTATGCAATTTTCGATAATGCATTGTTGGGTGTCATTCTTTGGGTTTATCTTGTTGTTCTAGATAGTTGTGAGTGAGGAGTGCAAGCTTTTGTGAAGGTGAAAGTGTGTTCATAGGCTATGGAATTTATGTGAAGGTGGGTGGAGGTTATTTTGAGGTTTTTGCATGCGTCGATGGTTGTGTGGGTTGTGATAATTGTGTGCCCATTTTTTCTAGGTGGTGGAGAAAGAACGAAGGGCAGAGAAAGCAAGCGGGAAGAGGTGTATTTGAAGGAAGCAAGAAGAGGTGCATATTCAAAAAACCATTTGTGGAGTATTTCTAAAGCAGTTTAAATGTTATTTTCTAAATGGGATTGTTGATTGTTGCTCTGTAGTTAGTCTAAATTGTTTGGTTTATGGTTCTGTGTAGCCGCCATGGGTGGAAGGAAATATTGCTTTCTTTTTGTGTTTGTTGTGTTGAATTCATTTGTTTTTTGTGGGCTTTATCATCTGGGTCACTCTTGAAAGCAATATTGTGTCATTGTGCCGATTAATGTGGAAAAGACTGTATAGTTTTGTGGGTTTTGGCATGTGGGTGACCGTTGGCTATATTGTTTCATTTATGGCTTTCTTTTTTGTGTGAATGGTTGTAAAATAGTTTATTCGGTGCGTTTTGGGTGAATTTTTCCATCTGGGTTGCTGTTGAAACCAATATTGATTCATGTATGGTTCACATTTTTTGGTGAGGGTTTTAAATCAGTATATTACAACGAGCTTTCTCTGTTTTGTGTGTTTTTCATGTGTGTCACTATTGAAAGACATGTTTGTGGTGATGGTTGCAACGCATTGAGATAGTTAATGTTATACAAGTTGCATTTTTTTAGGGTAAATTGTTACCTTTTTGAAAAAGGGTTTGTTGAGAAAAGACTATATAGTTTGTTCACAATAGTTCAGCTTTTGTGAGGATGTTTTCATATGGGTTTTTCACTCTGATTTTTAGTGTTCTCACTGTGATTTTTTTAGGGTATATTGTTACCTTTTTAGTGTGTGTGTGTATAGTAACTTCATAAATACATATATCTATATATGTGTATATATGTATACATATATACATACATACGTACTTGATATATATATATATATACATACATACTAACTTGAGAAATATATATATCTATATATGTGTATATAAATATATGTATATATATTGTTGTATGGTTTTCGTGAAGTGGTGATGGTGCAAGTAACATTTTTCTTTAAAGTCCTTAGAAAACAAAGCAAATGTATGTGCAATTTTCACTAAGGAATTCTTGGGTGTCATTCTCTAGATTTATCTTGTTGTTCAAGATAGTTGTGAGTGAGGAGGGAAAGATTTTGTAAAGTTGTAAGTGAGTTCATCGGATGTGGAATTTCTGTGAGGGTGGGTGGATTTTATTTTGATATTTTTGCATGTGTCGATGGTGGTGTGGGTTGTGATAATTGTGTGCCCATTTTTTGCTGGCGGTGGAGAAAGAACAGATGGGCAAAGAAAGCAAGTAGGAAGAGATGTATTTGAAGCAAGCGGGAAGAGGTGAATATTGAAAAAACCATTTGTCGAATATTTCTAAAATAGTTTATGTTATTTTCCAAACGGGATTGTTGATTGTTGCTCTATACAGGTTGCGTTGTTTTAGGTTATATTGTTAACCAAACAATAGTCATTTTCACAAACAATATACTCTTTTTCTCAACAACACCTTATCAAAATTAGAAGCAATCAATAATACCTTATTGTAGATAAAATAGTATTCCCTGCCGAAAACAACAAATTCATAGTAACCACGCCAAGTAAAAATATACTCATTTCTTAACAAAAGCTTACTAGCAATATCAACAATATAGACTTCTGAACAATGCACTCTTGAAAATTAACTATGGGAAACCCATCAAAAAACATATTGCTTTCTGTAAAAAGCCTCCCTGAGAATTAGAACAATGCACCCTTTTCAACAACACCTTATCAAATATCATACAATATAGCCTAACACAGAGAACAATAATCAACAATTCCTAATGTAACCAAAAATGCAGTGTACAGCTTTAACTATTTCATTCAATTCCATCTATAACCTCAAAATGCAAGAGGCTCGCCCATATACAACTAATGTGTATATATATATATATATATTTATGTATATATGTATATATATGTGTGTATATATATGTGTGTGTGTGTGTATCTATGGATACAAATATATGCATATATATATATGTATATACATCTATTTAGATATAGCAGTCTTTACTTATATAGATATTTACATGTGTACATATATATATATATCTAGCTATATGTTTGTGCTTTTGATAATTATGCACCACATGAAGCACACCTGCAACTCATTTTAATAAGAAATATATATTAAACAAGACATTATTGAAAAAGGGAAACAAAGCATTCAAATTTATTGTTTTGAGAAGATAGTTATTTATTTCGAAACAATTTTTTTATTTTTTTCATTCTTGAAAAAGGGATTCTTATAACAACGAGCTTTCTATTAAACATGCTAAAGAACACTGCTGCCACATACATGTGCTCAATATGTTTTTGAATCTATTAAAGGGACTATTCAAATACTCTTTTTTAGGGTTAGCCTTCTCGAGATTGCCTTTTTGAATATTAACAGTGGCAAAGCCATCTAGAAATATACTCCTTTCTAAATAGAACCTTATCGAATATTGAAACAATATAGTTTTTTCAACAACACCTTATGGAAAATGAAACAATATAGCCTCGGGGAGAGGGAAGTAATAAAAAATACTTGATGTAACCAAACATAGAGTGTACAACATTAAATATTTTATTCTGTTGCAACCATAAGAAGAAAATGGAAGACATCAATTAAACATCATTGGTTTCAACAACGAGCAAGATGGAAAACCCCACAAAACTGTAGCCATAGAGCCCATGTAGAATGATAGCCATATAATGCAACCATAAACGAAACAATATTTCTTTTCCAACTAATATTGTCTTCTATCAACAACACCTTATCAAAAATTAAAACAAAATAGCCTTTTGAACAAAACCTTCTCGAAAATGAGATAATATAGGCCGAGGTGGACAATAACAATTGACAAAGAACTGCATAATGTCAGCAATTTTATTTTGTTAGCTCTAAAATAGAGAATATAGCCTTGTCAACAACATAGAACCAACAACGTTAACTATTTTATTTTGTTCCAACCATAACCAAAAAAGTGGAATCCATAAATCAACTATTATTGGTTTCAATGGTGATCCAGATGGAGAAACCCAGAAAGCTGTAGCCCTGAAACCCATGCAGAACGATGGCCACATAACACAAACTTAAATGAAACAATATTTCTTTTAACAAACAATATTGTCTTCTATCAACAACACCTTATTAAAAATTGAAACCATATATATATATATATATATATATATGTATATTTCAATTTTCGGCAAGGTGTCATTGAAAAGCCTAGATTCTTTCAATTTTTATTATGGTTCCGTTCAAGAAAGAGTATATTTTAATATTAACATATTTGTATATATATGTGTATGTATATATATGTATATATATGTATATACATATATGTATATATATATGTGTATGTAGATATATGTATATATATATGTATATACATATATATACATACACATATATATACATATATGTATATACATATATATATATACACATACACATATATATACAAATATGTTAATATTAAAATATACTCTTTCTTGAATGAAACCATAATAAAAATTGAAATAATCTAGGCTTTTCAATGACACTTTGCCGAAAATTGAAATAATATAGCCTCTTCAATGGTGCCTTATGGGTATGTGTAGGATCATCATGGAAAAAATAGGCCCTTAAGTGGCAATGAAAATTCAGAAAAATGACAACTTGACATAAAAATTTGAATAAGTTATCTATATTATTTCAAAAATATGTAAGAATAGAATCTATGGAAAATTGATTGTAGTTTCTAAACTACTAATTTTATTTTATTTTTAAAAGTCTATTTGGTGAAAATTTGAAATTTCAATGCAATAGTACTTAAATTTGGAAAAAATAAGAAGTAGGTGTTTGTCGACCACCTATACAATAAAATGATAATATTTTTTTATAATATTTTAGATATAGAGTAGAGGACTCATGTCAGTTCTTGACACATATTTTTTTGTAATTTTTCCAAGTAAATAATTAATTATGAATTTTTTATTACAAATTTTAAAAATATAAAAACTTGTATCTGACCACTATGCTTGGTCAAAGGCTTTATGAAATTCATTTTTTTAATCCTATAGTATGTGAAGCATAGGAGAAGTATGATTCATGATTTGGATTCAAAAAATATGATAATGTTTGAAATTTATAGATGTTTTCAATCAACCTATCAATTAGGACTTTAATCGTAATTCTAATAGAAAATGAATAATAATTTATTTATTAATTCAAAGTAAAGAATAATTTATATTGGTGAAAGATGAGAGTCTCCTCTACAAACCCTTTAAGTTTCATCAATTTTGGCTAAAAAAAATAAAGTCTAGACCACATGGACGAAGTCTAGAAAAACAAGGTAAGTTGTCAAACATGTTTTTTGCGTTGACTTCTTAGGATTGGCATGTCCAAGCCAAATACCAAAGCAAGCCCGAGGCTAATCCCTAGGAAATAAATTTTGTGTCAAAAATATTGGATATCTGTTTCAAATCAGATATTTGTTTCAAATCGGATATCCATTTTGAATCAGATATCCGATTTGGTTTATATATGATTTTAAAAATTGTTATACACTTTATAATATATGATTTAGAAAATGCAATAAATATTTTATAGTTTATTTTAATATATCTAGTTTAGAATATACAATCTAGTTTATAATTTAATATATAATATATTATATTATTGTATATAATGTATAAATTTGTTTCTTTCCTCTCTCTTTCTCCCATTATTCCCCTCCTAATTATCTCTCCTCTCTCTACCCTTCTTCCCTCTTCCCCTCCTTCCCCCTCCTAACCTCTCTCTCTCTCTCTCATCTCTCCCTCCTACCCCCTCTCCCTCTCTCAAGGACCTCTCTCTCTCACTCACTCCTATGTCTCTCCAATCTACCCTTAGCCCTCTACCCTTAAACCTTAAATCCTTAAACCCTTAAACCCTCTACCCTCTATCTCTCTTCCACTCCCTCCCTCTCTCTCTCTCTCAAGACACCCTCATACCATGGTGCAAGAGCACCTAGGAAATGCTAGGCTATGGGTATTCTAGGATAAATTTAGTGTAAATTCTTTTCTAAGAAGGTCATGTTGACCATTGGAATTTGAGTTAGAATGTTTTCTTTTTTTGATCCAGAGTGATTAGGAGGGAGTTTGTAACTCATGTTTCTTAGTTGTTTAGGAGTTAGAAATAATTGGCAAAGGTGGCAAAATGGGACATTTTGCACCTTTTGCCACTTGATTTTGGAAATGTCCGACCCAAGGGATTGGTAACTACCTTGGAGAGGAGTTATAAGGAGTTGCTCGAGCTGAGAGTTTGGTTGGTTGGTTTTTGGATTTGTAATAATTTCATGGAGTGCAATTAAGACTGTGATATTGAAGAACATCTTCTGGTTTTTGGTTTTGGATTTATGCATTGATGGTTTGATCAGATGTTGAGAGTAGAGTAGGTAGTGTAATTCCTTTCTAGGCATTGCTTAGTTTAGTAGTTAGCTTGTTGCATCGATTCAAGCATTTGTTTTTGCTAGGTTAATTCTTTTCTTGCAATTTTTTTTTGACTGTCAGAACAGAAAAGATGGAGCTCTAGACCATGTTTCCTCTATACCTGGTGTATTGGTTCTTGGAAACAAAGGCTAGACTCCATGATTGTACATAAGGTAGAGGTAGGAGTCCTTAGGAGTCAGGAATCCATGGCAAAAGACTGTTCCTAGGCGAGCTTGGCAGTGCCCAGCTAGGACAGTCAAAGAGCGCAGAGCACTAAGGTTGTAGGGGTGCCAATCTCCTGGTGTACCATGATGTGGAGAGGATGTGGATTGCCTTGCAGAGGCTTGGCAACAAGAAGGATGCTTAACACAAATTGGGAAGTGGCAAACAAACTGACTAATCTCAAGGAGGTTAGAAATTGGCTTAAAATAAGCCTAAAAGTGCTAAGTTCATGGCTAGGGCAGTGTATGGACAGTACAGGCTCCAAACCCTGAAAATATTCAAGGTGTGGGCATAGGAAACACAAACCTCAAGAAAAGATCCTAGGTCATTTAGAGGTTTTTGGAGTGGTTTCCACTTTTCTCAGGTTAGGAGACCTAATTGGGGCTCAAGGGCTAGTAGCCTTTTTAACCCTAGAAGAGGGTTTGGTGAGAGCAATGGAAAATTGGAGATTGGTGGATGATCAAGAACCCTAGGGGGGATGGTTTCGAAGCCATGGGAGACATCACACAACCCTGCATCGAATTAGTGAAGGTTGGATATTTAGCTAGCCTTTAGGAAGATTAAGGGCTAAGGAGAGAATGGCAGAGAGAGCACTAAGATTGGCTTGTTTAGGGAAATAGAGATAATAGTAGGGTTGGCCAGGAGAACTAGAGGTGCCTAACAAGTATTAGGGCCTATAGGTTAAGGTGGTGGAGAGTGACACCAAAGGGGTTCACCAAGGTGAGACCCAGAGCATGGAACAGTGAGTGTTCCATCCAACCCTACCCTATCAGATTGGTATCAGAGCAAGCAAAAGATTTGGGAAGAATCTTGTATGTCAAACCTTGAATCTAGTGGTTCTACCATCATGGTGACAAATGCTGAATTGGCCAAGATGGTCGGAGAACAAGAGGAAGACAATAAGCTGTTAAAAGAAAGAATAGACCAACTTGAGAAAGCATTGAATAATGTGCAGTTGGAAGGAAGGGTACCAAAGAAAGAAGAGGTTGTAGAGGAAGATAAGATCCCTGAACTTGACCCTATTTTGGAAGAAGAGCATTTCTTGAAGGCATTAAAGGCTTTGAGTAGAAAAGGACTTGAAGGCATACTGCTGTTTAGTGGAAAAATGGAAGCTGATTTAGTTGTGGATTGGATAGAGGGAATGGAAAACCATTTTGAGTGTGATGGGGTCACAGAAGCACAGAAGGTAAAGGTGGCCAAGTCAAGACTAAGAGGTTCTTCCTTGACATGGTGGAAGTTCATTTAGACAGAGAGGGAAAAGGAAGGCAAGCAGCCTATCTCAACTTGGAAAGGAATGGTTACCAAAGTGAGGGAAGCATACATGCCAGATGATTATGAGATTCAATTGCACAAGAAAAGACAGAGTTTGAGGCAAAGAGACCAAGATGTGAACACTTACACTGAGGAGTTTCAAAAACTGTGTATGAGGTCTAATGTGACAGAGGATGAAAGTCTTAAGGTGGCTAGATACCTTAACGGTTTGAAATGGAACATCCAGGAAGAGATGACTCTTCTAAGTCCCAAGACAGTGCACCAATACTATCAATTAGCTATTAAGATTGAGGAAAGAAGCAAGAGGAAGCAAGACCAGGCTTCTAAGGGCAGAGGCAAAGGTGGAGATCAAAGAGGACAGCAAGGTGGCTACCAAGGTAGAGGCAATGACCAAAGAAACCAAGGAGAGTTTATATCCACAGATCATGGAAATGAAACACCTTCTAGAGGAGGGTATAACAGAGGTAGAGGACCTCAAGGAGGTTCAAATAGAGGGAGAGGAGCAGGCAGGAGCAATTCTTACTTTGCTAATATGAAGTGTTACCATTATGGACAAATAGGACATCCAGCTTATAGGTGCCCAGAGAAAGCATCTTCATCAAGCAATGAGAAGAGAGTGGCTTATGCACAAGAGGACACCATGAGTCCTAAGTCACCTGAGGTCAGTCACATTGAATCTGAGATGGGAAAGAATCTGATGTTTAGAAGAGTGTTTATCAGACAACTGGTCAAGGAAGAACCAAAACAAAGAAGAGCTCTATTTAGAGTGAAGTGAAAAATACTTGATAAAGTATGCAAGGTCATTATAGATTTAGGTTCAACAGAAAATATCATCTCAAAAGAAGTAGTAATGAAACTGAAAATGAAAAAGGTACCCCACACTAACCCCTACAAGGTAACATGGCTCAACAAAGGGCAGAGTGTTCTTGTGAATGAGCAAGTAATGGTGGAGTTTTCCATTGGAGGGTATAAGGATAAGTTAGTTTGTGATGTTTTACCCATGGATGCATGTCATCTACTATTGGGAAGACAATGGTAGTATGATAGAAGTGCCATGTATGATGGGAAAGAGAATAGCATTTCCTTCGAGAAGGATGGGAAGACTTTCAAGTTGCAGTCACTGTCAGAAGAAGAAGAGGGACAGTCAAAGACACCAAGTGTCATGTTAAGTAGTGGGAAGGAGTTCCTTAACAACTGACATCAAGGGGGTGAAGAATATGTGGTTATGTTACAACCTAAAGAAGAAGACAAGGCTGAAAATACAGTCATACCCAGAGCAGTCCTAAAGTTGTTGGATTAGTTCAAGGACATTGTAAGTGATGGTGCACCTGCAACTCTACCACCAAAGAGAGCCATAAGTCATCAAATTGACTTCATACCTAGAGCCTCATTTCCTAACAAAGTAGCTTATAAGCTTACACCGGATCAGAATCTAGAGGTAGCTAGGCAAGTGCAAGAGTTGTTGGATCAAGGATTGATTCAAAAGAGCATCAACCCATGTGCAGTACCGGTAGTCTTAGCAACCAAGAAGGGAGGTAAATGGAGGTTATGCACTGATTCTAGAGCAATAAATAGGATCACCATTAGGTATAGGTTCCTATTCCTAGAATTGAAGACTTAATGGATTGTCTTGGAGGAGCTCAATACTACACAAAGTTGGATCTCAAGAGTGGATACCATCAGATCAGAATTAAGGATGGTGATGAGTGGAAGACAACATTTAAGACAAATGATGGGTTATATGAATGGAGAGTGATGCCATTTGGTCTCTCCAATGCCCCTAGCACATTCATGAGGCTCATGAATGAAGTGCTTAAAGACTTTACAAGGATATTTGTCGTGGTATACCTTGATGACATCCTCATATTCAGCAAGACAACAGAAGAGCATTTAAAACATGTGGAGTTGGTTCTTAGAAGGTTGCAAGAGGAGAAGTTGGCAATCAATCTAGAGAAGTGTGAGTTCTTTAAGCAAGAGCTTGTATATTTGGGTTTTGTAGTGTCCAAAGGATCATTGAAGATGGATCCAAGCAAGGTGGAAGCTATCCTAAACTGGCCTACACCAACCACAGGGACTGAGGTAAGAAGTTTCCATGGATTGGCTCAGTTTTATAGAAAATTCATAAGGAACTTTAGTGGTATATGTGCACCAGTCCTAGATACAATCAAGGGTGGTTTAAAAACTAAGTTTGTGTGGACTCAAGAAGTTGAGAAAGGGATTTGAGAAACTGAAACAAGAGGTGGCAACTCAACCTATTCTTTTATTACCTAGTTTTGACAAATTGTTCACTATTGAATGTGATGCAAGTGGAGTGGCAGTAGGAGGAGTGCTAAGTCAAGAGGGCAGGCCTATAGCCTTCTTTAGTGAGAAGCTCAATGAAGCAAATAAGAAGTATTCAACCTATGACTTAGAACTTTATGCTTTGGTTCAGTCACTTAGGAAGTGGAGGCATTACCTTCTACCCAAGGAATTTGTAGTCTTTACCAACAATCAGGCACTTAGCTATATGAATACCCAAGAGAAGTTGAGCAATAGACACTTGAAGTGGATGGAATACATCCAAGCTTTTACCTTCACCATCAAGCACAAGAAGGGACAGCTAAACAAAGTAGCAGATGCATTGAGCAGGAGGTTGTTGACAGTGCAAGAGATACAAGTGAAGAGCATAGGGATTGATAGTTTTAAAGATCTCTATGGGGAAGATGAAGACTTTTCAGAGGTCTATAAGGTATGTTCTAACTTTGAGAACCATTTCCATAGCCAATACTTAGAGTATACATTGCAAAGTGGGTTATTTTTTAAAGGAAATCAGTTATGTGTTCCAAGAGGGTCAATGAGGGAAAATCTCATTCAGGAAAAGCATAATGGAAGTCTTAGTGGACATTTTGGCATCAACAAGACTTTAGAACTAGTGCAAAGATTCTATTACTGGCCTAAGTTGGCAAGAGATGTTAGAAAGTATGTGGAACAATGTGTTGTGTGTATGAAAGCTAATGGAGGAGCTAGTAATGCTTGTCTATATCAACCCCTACCCATTCCTAACAGACCATGGGAGTGTGTAAGCATGGATTTTGTGGTAGGCCTTCCTAAGACCAAGACTGGTTTTGACAGTGTCTATGTAGTAGTGGACAGATTTAGCAAAATGAGTCATTTTATCCCTTGCAAAACTACTCATGATGCTAGTTACATAGCTCATCTCTTCTTCAAGGAAGTTGTAAGGATCCATGGATTGCCTTTGAGCATTGTTTCAGACAGGGATGTGAAGTTCATGAGTCACTTTTGGAAGACTCTATGGAGTAGATTGGGTACCAACCTGTCATTTGGATCAGCTTACCATCCTCAGACCGATGGTCAAACAGAGGTGGTTAACAGGGTGCTAGGTAACCTTCTAAGGTGCCTAACTAAGGAGTATGGACAGACATGGGATATGGTTATCTCACAAGCTGAGTATGCTTACAATGATAGTGTGAACCGGACCACAGGGAAGAGTCCTTTTGAAGTTGTGTATGGGATGCACCCAAGAGGCATATGTGAGCTCAAAGATCTTGGAGCTATGGAACATAGAAGTGGACATGCAGAGGACTTCAGTCAAACCATGAAAGAGATTCAGGAGCAGGTGAAGAAGACAGTCACCAAGGCTACACAAAAGTTGAAGGAGAAGGTAGATTTGTCAAGGAAGGATGTGCAATTTGCAGTAGGAGACTATGTCATGGTCCACCTTAACAAGTCAAGGTTGCAGAAGGGAATGTCAACCAAGTTGCAAATGAAAAGAGTAGGACCATGCAAGATATTAGCCAAGTATGGTAAAAATGCATACAAGTTAGAGTTACCTACCGGTTTAGGAATCTCACCAGTTTTCAATATAGCTGACTTGATCAAGTACAAGGGGTCAGTCAATGATGTGGATCAGAACAGTAAGGAGATCTTCAAGGACATCAGCAATATATCCTTACCTAATCAAGACAAGCCTCAGGCAGAGAAGATCTTGGAGTCAAGAGTGAAGAAGGCTACAAGGCACAAGGTATACATGGAGCATCTTGTCAAATGGAGGAATAAGCATGAATCTGAGGCTACATGGATGGATGAAGCTCAGCTCAAGAGGCAGGGCATAGATGTGTCATTACCCTCTCCTGACATTCCTTAGAGTTTGTGTAGAGGGGGGAGAATGGTGCAGGAGCACCTAGGAAACACTAGGCTATGGGTAGTCTAGGATAAATTTAGTGTAAATGCTTTTCTAAGAAGGTCATGTTGACCATTGGAATTTGAGTTAGAGTGTTTTCTTGTCTTGATCAGGAGTGATCAGGAGGGAGGTTGTAACTCATGTTTCTTAGTTGTTTAGGAGTTAGCAATAATTGGCAAAGGTGGCAAAATGGGACATTTTGCACCTTTTGCCACTTGATTATGGAAATGTCCGACCCAAGGGATTGGTAACTACCTTGGAGAGGAGTTATAAGGAGTTGCTCGAGCTGAGAGTAAGGTTGGTTGGTTTTTGATTTGTAATAATTTCATGGAGTGCAATTAAGACTGTGATATTGAAGAACATCTTCTGGTTTATGGTTTTGGATTTATGCATTGATGGTTTGATCAGATGTTGAGAGTAGAGTAGGTAGTGTAATTCCTTTTCAGGCATTGCTTAGTTCAGTAGTTAGCTTGTTGCATCGGTTCAAGCATTTGTTTTTGCTAGGTTAATTCATTTCTTGCAATTTATGTTCTGACTGTCAGACCGCAGAGATGGAGCTCTAGACCGTGTTTCCCCTGTACCTGGTGTATGGGTTCTTGGAAACAGAGGCTAGACTCCATGATTGTACATAAGGTAGAGGTAGGAGTCCTTAGGAGTCAGGAATCCATGGCAAAAGACTGTTCCTAGGCGAGCTTGGCAGTGCCCGGCTAGGACAGTCAAAGAGTGCAGAGCACTAAGGTTGCAGGGGTGCCAATCTCCTGGTGAACCATGGTGTGGAGAGGATGTGGATTTCCTTGCAGAGGCTTGGTAACAAGAAGGAGGCTTAACACAGACCGGGAAGTGGCAAACAAACTGACTGATCTCAAGGAGGTCAGAAATTGGCTTAAAACAAGCCTAAAAGTGCTAAGTTCATGGCTAGGGCAGTGTACGGACAGTACAGGCTCCAAACCCCGAAAATCTTCAAGGTGTGGGCATAGGAAACACAAACCCCAAGAAAAGATCCTAGGTCATTTAGAGGTTTTTGGAGTGGTTTCCACTTTTCTCGGGTTAGGAGACCTAATTGGGGCTCAAGGGCTAGTAGCCTTTTTAACCCTAGAAGAGGGTTTGGTGAGAGCAATTGAGAACTAGAGATTGGTGGATGATCAAGAACCCTAGGGGGATGATCTTGAAGCCATGGGAGACAACACACACCCCTGCATCGAATTAGTGAAGGTTGGAGATTTGGCTAGCCTTTAGGAAGATTAAGGGCTAAGGAGAGAATGGCAGAGAGAGCACCAAGATTGGCTTGGTTAGGGAAATGGAGATGATAGTAGGGTTGGCAGGAGAACCAGGGGTGCCTAACAAGCATTAGGGCCTATAGGTTGAGGTGGTGGAGAGTGACACCA
Source organism: Sequoia sempervirens (assembly GCA_007258455.2). Taxonomy (NCBI): domain Eukaryota; kingdom Viridiplantae; phylum Streptophyta; class Pinopsida; order Cupressales; family Cupressaceae; genus Sequoia; species Sequoia sempervirens. Next base: position 7,447 of record VDFB02379811.1, on the reverse strand, counting down.
AAGGGGTCCACCAAGGTGAGACCCAGAGCATGGAATAGTGAGTGTTCCATCCAACCCTATCCTATCATCCCATATGGCCACATGTTGGTGAAGAGGCTGAGGAAGTTAATTTTGTGGCACAACTTATGATGCTAGGTAGAATCTCTTTCATGCAAATCCAAGATGAGGATGAAGTATTGGCTAAGATCATTCAGAACCATTGTGAAGTGGAGGAAGCATCATCTTCTCATTCTGCTACTCCAGTCAAGATACTTCTCCCTACTCTTCCTGTAGCCACTATTCCTACAGACGTTCTTCCTGTAGCCACTCTTCCTATAGAAAGACTTCCTACAACAACAGGTATGTCCCATACATTTCTTCCATCTGAACTAAAGGTACCATGTGTTAATGAAGCAACCATGATAGAGTTAACTACACAATTACAGGTGTTAGAGGGAAAATATCTTAATGTTAACAATAAATTAAGTGAAGAACAACAACTGTTATTGGAAAACTTTTAACAACCCATCAACATGCATTTGTGTTTGATTATCATGATATGAAGGGATTGGACCCTAAAGTTTGCACACACATAATTTACATCAAAGATGATTGCACCCCAGTAAGACAACCACAAAGAAGAATTAACCCTGCACCAAGAGAAATTGTAAAAGGGGAACTGTAGAAATTACTAGATGCAGGATTTATCTACCCCATTTCAAATAGTCAGTGGGTGTCTCCATTAGTGATTGTGTCCAAGAAAGGAGAGAAATGGTGAGTTTGTGTTGATTATAGGGAACTTAATGCTGCCACCAAGAAGGACCACTTTCCATTACCCTTCATTGATCAAGTTTTGGACACACTTGCAGGAAAGCAATACTTTTATTTTCTAGATGGATTTAGTGGCTACAACCAGATCCAAATTGCACTAGAGGACCAAGAGAAAACCACATTTACCTGTCCATGGGGGACCTATTCCTATTCGGTACTTCCATTTGGCTTATGCAATGCACCTACAACTTTTCAGAGGGCAGTCATTAGCATATTCTTAGACATTTCTCATGATTGCATGGAAATTTATATGGATGACTTTACCACTTATGGTGTTGATTTTAATCAAGCATTGGAAAATATCAGGAGAGTCCTACAGAGATGTGAAGACCAAAACTTGTCCTTAAATAGTATAAAGTGCTTCATGATGATGTAGGAAGTGTTGGCATATGGCTTTGTGAGATTGGTATTGGCTACTTGTGTTGTCATTGATGCAACTAGAGTCTACAGTTTGGTCTGCAGTATCAGTTGTGCTTGTACTGGAAAAGAATCTAAGTCTTTGTATTCTACCGACAAAGAGAGTGTAGAACAAGACATCTGGTTGATATGTTGATGCAATCACTACACCAGATCATTGTTTCATGGTGTGGATCTTCTGGAAATATTTCTTAGCACATACACTATCCTACTGAAGAGTTTTGTGGTATTGTATTAGTCAGAATTCGAGTTAAGTGGTTCAGTAGAATGACTCATGGCTTACTTTTCATTGTGGCTGACATGCTTGATGTGGCGTATCATGGATGTATGTGGAGTATGTATTTTTGATATCTCTTATGTTTTGGAACCTTGTTTTGGGTCCCTACTAAATTCTAGCTGACTTGTGTAGGTACGCTTCATTTTCTAGTTAGAGTTTTGGGCCGACATAAGCAAAAATATTGTATCTTGTTGATAACACAACATGTATTGAACTCTTGGGTTAGCAGATATATAAAGAAGATCGAAATCATTTTAAGTATGATAGATAGTGTGTGCATGTGTGATAGGGGTATGTGCAAAAAGAGTTAAATAATTTGTTTGGAGGACAAAAAAGTGCAAAGCAGAGCATAGCAAGATCAGAAGTGTGATCCGGTTGAGAGATCCGGAATATGATCTTGAGCTTCATTGGAACTGAATTTTGGAATTTTTAGATGTTGTACTCTCAGTTCAAATTTTGTTGTAATCTATATTATAATTGTAAGGAAGTGAGCCTCTTTCTTCAGCAGTGAGCTCTGGGCAGTGCGCCTAAATGCAAGTGCATTCCCCTCTTTTATTTTACTTTTAACAGAGTAAACTTTGTGGATTAATCTCCACCGTGGTTTTCCCCTGACAGGGTTTCCACGTAAAAATATCTGGTGTTATGGTGATTATTGATGTGACTGCATGTTTTCATTTGTTATGTGTTGTTAATGTTATATAAAGTTCTATTATTGTTGTTGATGGCTTTTAGATCTATTTTGCAAATCAAAATTATTGAACACCGATTCACACCCCCCTCTCAGTGTTCCTTGCATCCAACAATTGGTATCAGAGCAGGTTCCTCTTCTGAAGCTTAGCAGCTTGAGGTGAATCTTGAACTACAATGGATGTTGGTGGTCTTCAACAACAACTAATGGTGGCACTTGATGATCTTGATCAATATAAGGCAGAGGTCATGGAACTTAAGGAAAATCTTGCAAATGTTGAAAAATTCATTCAATCACTGGAGGATAAGATAAATGAATCAAGGGAAAAGAGAAAGGAACTATGTGACTAGTTGAAGCAAAAGGAAAATAAAGGTCCAAATGATGTCCATTTAAATCAAACCTTAAAAGAGATAAAAGGAGAATGTGAGAAGCTAGCCAAGGACAATGCAACTCTAAGACTTGAAATGAAATCTATGGCAATGAAGTTGAAAAATCTGAAGAATGCAGCAGAATTAACAATAGAACCATTCAATTAGAGATTGAACTGCAATAGGCCAAAAATCATGAACATGAAATTGAAATACAAATGGTCACTCTTGGGAATGAGCTTGCTGCTACAAATGAATTCAAGGAGAAGTTCAGGATAAGTTTGACCAAGCTTGAAGAAATAACCAAAATTCAGAAGGATATAAATGATAAGCAAGGTCTTGGATATGAGAAGGGAGAATGCTCTAGATATGAACAGAAGAATCCTGAAAAGAAGAACAAAGGAAGAATACATTTGGTAAGGAAACCCAATGCTCAAAGATTTAATGGATTTTTTTTGTTTGTAATAAACTTGGACATATGGCTTCTCAATGTAGAATGAAGATAAAGCCTAGTACTCAATCATTTTTTGGTCAATGTTTCAAATGCAAGAAGTTTGGTCATAAGGCTTTAGACTGTAGGAGTATGACTATCAGTACTAGTAACATTAAATGCTATACCTGTGGAAGATTTGTACATGTTGCTAATCAATGCAAGTCAGGAGGAAATCAGTGGAATGGATAGTACAGGCTGAAAAGTCTGGTATGCTTCAATTGTAACAATCTTGGTCACATTGCAAAGTTCTGCTAGAACATAAACATGAATAAAAGGGGTCTAGTGTATCAAGGAAGAAATTCATAGAAAGATAATAAGGGTAAAGTAAAAGCTTATGTAGAAGAAATAAAAGATCAGATGAAGAAGACATGGGTGAAGAAAAGTGAAACGGATGAAGAGAACAAAGCTATACCGGAAACCCTACCTAGTAGTTCCTTTGGTAATTGATATCAAGCCAATGTCCTAGGGGGAGTTCTTCATGAAAATCTCTTCCCCCCCCCCCGCTCTTTTTATATGGTTGGCACTGAATTGTTGGATGTCGTTAGTCATTGTGTTATGGAAGCATTTGCAATGATATGGTGAATTGGATAAAATGGTATAGATCTGTAGTTGAATTATTCACTTACTGTCTAAGTTTGCAGTATAACCAAAACTTCTAGGGAAACGCATTTAATGCAGAAAAATAAAGGTTGGTAAAGTTATAAAAGGACATTTTGAACCGTTTTTCAGCACCAAGCATTGAAGGAAATAAGTTCAAGAGCATTTTTCTGGAATATTTCAAGGCGCGAAAGGTCATTCTAGTGGCGAATCTCTAGGTATTCCTATTAATCATTGATTTTGCATATATTTTGTAATCGATGGAACTCTATTTGGAGCAGAACATGAAGCAAAACAAAGGTATCATAATCTTAGATGAGTATAGCAACGAGAAGCTTAGGGATGAAAGAAATATGTTGTCACTCACTGATTTGAGAAGGCTTGAAGGATCAAAACACAAGAATTTGGATATATGGAACAATTACCCTTAGTTCATCAATATGAAAGTGATTTGGTTTTTCCTGAATAAATTGGATGGTGACATCCTCACCTTGGATAAACCATATCAAATTACCAAGGATGTGATCAGAAATTTAACTGGCTTATGCAATGTCGATGATGTACCGAAGAAGAATTCAATTCACAATGTGGAGGTTGAAGCCCTAACCAAAATAAGGGGAGATCAGAGGGCTCTAATAATTTCAACAATTGAAGATCCTTTGACAAGGTATGTTGCTTATGGAATCTCATACAAGATTTATTTCAGAAATCGTGAAGGATCAACCTCGGCAGGTGCTGCTTATATCACCCACAAAATGATAATCGAGAATGAGGACTTTGATCTGTGTAGTTTGATGAAGGAGAAACTGATGGAGAATGTTCAATTAACCAAGGATATTGATTATCCATTCAGGTTTGGTACTCTAAAAATATGTATTATGATGTACTTTCTAAACTATTTTCTGATGAAGGACAATGTAGTGTGGAGAGAAAATATGTCGATTTGTAAGCAAATCTTCAATCATTACAATTCCTTTGAAAATTGTGAACAAGTGTATGAAATTTTCTTTAGAAAGGTATTAGAGAGGTTTGGAGAAGGTGTTGTCCCTCTTCCAGAAAAAATAACTGAGGTTGCATCATCTTTCAAAAAAGGAGAGAAAAAGTAGAAGAGAAAAAGAGATACGACTGGTGTCACTCCTCCGGTACCCAAGTTTGCAAAGGTTGAAGAAAAAGGGAAAGAACAATTGGTTGTGGATGTAGAGGATGAAGTTTCTGAAGAATATACTCCAAGAGATCAACTGAAACTAGATGAACCAGAAATAATAATAGCCAAAGACAGTGATGAAGAAGGTGCTCTGTTTAAAAAAAAGATAATGCAAATCATTCAGGATGAGGATGGTATGCAAAAGATATCAAACATATGGTTGAATGGACCATCCTATGAGTAAGATGTTATTGAAAACACTCTAGAAAGATACTTTGTTGATAACAATATTAAGTTGGAAATTATACAGGATGTTCTTCCGGAAGAACTAACTGAATGTGTCAAGATATCTATAGAGTCTGTGCCCCTGGAAAGGAAGGAAGAAGAAATAATTTCTCATATAAAAATGCAGTTTAGATTATCTATTTCTAGACTAAAGAATAAAATGAGTGAACTAAGACAGTGCATTGATTCAGCAAATAAATTCTTTAACTATTGTCTTAGGTGGCCTCATGTGGTAGGGAAGTACAAGGATAAGCTTGAAGAGATTGAAAGTGATCTTGTTAAAATTGGACAAGATTACAGTGTGCTTCTGGACAAGAATGGAGATGTAAAGAAGGTCCATGCTCTGGAAGTTGAGCATGCAAAGGTCCACTTTGCTAAGAATACTCTTATTGATACCTTCTAGAAAGTGAAAGACATAACTGAAGGGAGATTAGAGAAAATGGTTGAAATTCTTAAGTTAGGAGAAAAGTTGAAAGTTGCAATCACTATTCTTAGTCTCTTGTGAAAATGATTAATAGAACTTCAAAGAACAACAGTCTGATCATAGCCATTGGGATTGCAATGGATTCCTAGAGGAAATTCCTTCCAGAATTGAAAGCTAAGTATAAAATAATTTTCTGAATTTTCGTAGCAATTGTCAAATTTTGATCAATTTTTTGCATCAGTATTTGAGGAGAGATTGGAGTAAGAGATAGTACAATAAAATATTTTAAAGGAAAGGATAAGGAAAAGAGTGTATAAGAGAATTTTGTAGAGCTTTTTCATTGATGTCAAAGGGGGAGAGAATGAAGTGAAAAATTTCCTGACATCCAAAGGGAGAGTAGTAGTTTTGGCTTTGATATTTCTTTTTGGTTTTTGACACTTAGAGATTTTTCAATTCCAAAGGGGGAGATTGTTGGCATATGGCTCTGTGAGATCGGTATTGGCTACTTGTGTTGTCATTGATGGAAAATAGAGTCTACAGTTTGGTCCGCAGTATCAGTTGTGCTCGTACCGACAAAGAATCTAAGTCTTCGTATTCTACTGGCAGAGAGAGTGTAGAACAAAACATCTGGTTCATATGTCAATGTGATCACTTCACCAAATCATTATTTCATGGTGTGGATCTCCTGGAAATATTTCTTAGCACGTACACCATCCTACTGAAGAGTTTTGTGGTATTGTATTAGTCAGAATTCGAGTTAAGTGGTTTGGTAGCATGACTCATGGCTTATTTTTCATTGTGGCCGACATGCTTGATGTGGCGTATCATGGATGTATGTGGAGTATGTATTTTTTCTATCTCTTATGTTTTGGAATCTTATTTTGGGTCCCTACTAAATTCTAGCCGACTTGACTAGGTACGCTTTGTTTTCTAATTAGAGTTTTGGGCCAACATAAGAAAAAACATTGTATCTTGTTGAGAAACTGACATGTATTGAACTCTTGGGTTAGCAGATATATAAAGAAGATCAAAATAATTTTAAGTATGATATATAGTGTGTGCATGTTTGATAGGGGTATGTGCGAAAAGAATTAAATAAGTTGTTTGGAGGACAGAAAAGTGCAGAGCAGAGCAAGAGCATAAGTGTGATCCGGTTGAGAGATCCGAAATATGATCTTGAGCTTCATTGGAACTAAATTTTGGAATTTGTAGATGTTGTACTCTCAGTTCAAATTTTGTTGTAATCTATATTATAATTGTAAGGCAGCGAGCCTCTTTCTTGAGCAGTGAGCTATATGCAGTGCGCCTGAATGCAAGTGCATTCCCCTCTTTTATTTTATGTTTAATAGAGTAAACCCTGTGGATTAATCTCCACCATGGTTTTTCCCCTGACAGGGTTTCCACGTAAAAATATCTGGTGTTATGGTGATTATTGATGTGACTGCATGTTTTCATCTATTATGTGTTGTTAATGTTATATAAAGTTCTATTATTGTTGTTGATGGCTTTTAGATCTATTTTGCAAATCAAAATTATTGAACACTAATTCACCCCCCCCCTCTCAGTGTTCCTTGCATCCAATAGGAAGGTGTAGTTCTTGGCCACTACATCTCCCACAAGGGAATTCAAGTAGATCCTGTAAAGATTGAGGTAATCACAAATCTGCCCACACCTGCAAAATAGAAGTATTTTAGGAGTTTCTTGGGTTGTGCAAGATATTATAGGCATTTCATCAAGAATTTCAGCAAGGTAGCAGCACCATTGTATACTCTTCTCACTAAAGATGTTGAATTTCAGTGGACTGAAACTTGTGACAAGGCATTTTTTGACTTGAAGGAAGCTTTAACTCATCCTCCTATACTCAAAGGACCTAATTGGGAGCTTCCTTTCCACATCCATACTGATGCATCATGTATTCCATAGGAGAAGTCTTAGGATAGAAAG
>VDFB02379810.1:0-12038 GCA_007258455.2 Sequoia sempervirens | reverse complement strand
AAAGAATTATAGTTTATGGCTGGTCAAAAGATGTATGCTTTCTTGTAGTGCCTACTTTGGTAGCAAAATTTGAGAGTTTTGCAAGTGTAAGTGAACAAAATTTGGAATTTTCGTTTTGTCCTTAACTGTTTTTTTGGTGTAAAGTTTTGGGCATTACACTTTCTAAGTCAAGTTGGAAATTCCATAATTTCTTAAGTTTAGAACAAACCCTTGGAAATTATTAAATAAAAACTAGTGATTATGGATATCAATAGATATGTTTATATTAATATCTAATTATATATATACATAAATAAATTATTGTCCTATATCTACTCGCTGTTGTACATGCTTATTATGTTGTTAAGTAAATAGAGGACACCATACTATCTGTTCAATTATAGCAACGAGTTTTATTATTCTAGTATATATAAGCATTTTAAATATATATAATTAATGGTAATAGTAAATGTTTCATAAAAGCATTAGCGTAGGAAATAATAGTGTGGTAAAAATGATATTTGCAATTTGATTTGTGTACTTGGAGATTGGTGTCATTATTATAGGTAATGGTATTTAACTAAAGTAAAATGTAAAGTATGATTAGATTAAATAATTGCCACTAAATAAGAAAATAGAGATGTGGAAAGAGATTATTTTGGTCTTAAGTGAACTTTTATTTTAATGAAGTAAACACCTTGAAAACCCACTCTTGATCTCACGTTTTATTGAGGGATTTGTTAGTAAGAAATGTGGGTGGTTAAGGTTATGGAAATGATTGTGGTGTTGATTTTTGTGTAATTCTATTTGAAATGAAACTTAGAGGTATCTAGAGGCTAGAATGATTTGATCACTTGATGGATTTATTCGTTTAACTTGATATGGGAAAACTTAATCTTGATAACTTATATGATGGCCGTTTACTTTGCATTTTATGTTCACATTGTGTATGAGTGGAAACTTGTGAGCAGGAATTTTAATGCCTCGCTATGTGAGTTGTCTGAGTTTTGGGATTTGTGCAAGTGGCTTCGTTTAAGTTTCTTGCTTTTTCCTGTTGTGAGTAGGGAAGTGGCTTCCAATGGGAGCTGACGCACAAAGGGGCACCTCGATAACCCATATGGAAGTTTTGTAAACAAGTGAAAACATAAAAAATAAACTAGGGGGAAAGGGTAGCTATAATATTAAACAAGATAAGACAATACCTCGCTCAGGCTCAATCGCTCATATAGGCTCGAGGTGAGATGGGAAGGCTTGGAATGGCTAATCAACTACCTCATCCCCACGAGAGGTAAGTTGATTCCACATAAGTTGACATGAGGGGTTGGAGATTGGTAGAGGCTACCAGGATAACCCGGGATGGGGGTCGGGGCCTAGGAAGATCTACCTAGATAACCTATGACCAACTATGTGATGACACTTTCCCTACGACAACCATGAATTCCCTTGCTTGTTGTTTTACCTTGGATATTTATGTGCCTCTAGAAGTATAATCATTGTTGTTTGTTGTTGTTGATGTTTTTCTTACTCTTGTGGGTTATGTTAGCCTTGTGATGTCTTAGTCCTTGTCTATCAGTTGTGGTGGGGCCCTTTGTTGTTACCTCCTAGCACAGTGGGTGAGCCCTTGAGTTCACATGGTTGGGTGGAACATGTTACGTTCTCCATTAGGTTCCCCTTCTCTTGTACGTGTCGTGGCAACTTCACTTGGTCCGAAGACTTCCGCACTATATCTTCTCTTGGGAGTTGTAATCCTTGTATTGGTATTTGCATTTATACTGTAATTTCTATTATGTATCATGTATCATGTTGTTGAGTACTCCTCACATGTAACGTGGAATTATTATTGTACAAAATGTAATTGTAAAGCTGAAATTGATGTATCTCATGTATGAGAAGAATTATGTATCTAGTGATATTGAACATGTTAAATGAAATGAATGTAATCAGATATTATTTTATGTTTATAGTATAGTTGTATCTCTTGGTTCATTTGATTATATGTGATGAGTAAATGTGATGCTTAATGATGATTAGAATTTGGTTATTACTAAGTTATATGGTTTTGTAAATTTGGATAATGGGAAATAAGTAATGCAGTCATGCACCCTAGAGGATGTAGGGTAGTAATTAGTTTATGTTCAATTTCAATCGTGCAACATTTCACTTTAAAAAAAAATTTGTTCGTTTTTAGTTGTGTAGGTTTTGTCCTCTAGGGTTCTTGGTGGGGGCATTACGCATGGTATCAGAGTCCAGGTTTAAACACTGGGTGCTCTAGGTATATAAATAAGCCCATTAAGGTGTCTTAGATGTATAGTTTGAAGTTTAATTTTTTCCTTTTTGACCTCGTCTAATACCCTGAACTTGTCTTGGTGGTGTTTGTGTAAGATCATTCCTAGGAGATGGGGTAGAGGTCGAGGGCGAGGTAGAGGTCATGGGGCCAATCGTTGGGATTCACTTCCATAGAGTTCTCATGATTCAGATTGTGAGGAACTTTAGAGTTCACAGAAAAATCAGGGAGGTGTAGGACATAATCTGGGTCATCCAAGGATATAAGGCGCACAGTTGTACCAATTACTAGAGGAGGTTCTTGCCTGACTTGGTCCGAGGCAGGAAGGTGAGCAGTTAGTGATTCGGGAGAGAGAGAGAGATCTCCCAAGAGGAGGGAGTTAGCCATTGAGTAGGATGCCATTTTAGCTGGCCATATGAGGGACCTTCTTCGAGCACGTCCTCTGACATTTGATGAGACATGCAATGGATTAGAGGCTGAGACTTGGTTAATCGATCTAAACCAATGTTTTTCTATACACCCATATGGTAGCAATACTAAGGCCAGGTGCACCATTATGCATCTCTGAGGTTTTGCTTCCACATGGTGGTGTCTTGAGGAGCAATAGCTCCATTTAGATATAGATTTAGTGTCATGGGAGATGTTCCTTGAGTGATTTAGAGCTCGATTCTTGTTTGACCATTGGCGGGAGCTTCGAGCAGATGAGTTTCATGAGTTGAGACAAGTGGCGATGTTAGTGGAACAATATGAGTGGAGATTCTTTGAACTCAAGGAGTATGCTGGCATTGGAGATGACAAGGGCATGCTAGTACAAGACTTTATTAGGGGCTTAAATGCTTCCATTAGTGGCGATGTTTGGCTATTCGATGGAGGTAGCTATGGAAAAGGCTCAAATTGTTGAGGAGAATCTAGCTATGGCTTTAGGTGGATAGATGGGGGTTCAGATTGGCAGTGCACCTCTGACAGGGTTCAGTTCTCAAGGTGGTCAAACACAGTCAGCAGGTCCATCTAGGAGTCAGTAGGCACCCTCTAAGGGTGGCCAACAACAACAAAAATAGTCCTCATAGTCAAAACACAAAAAATCACGTTCTCGTTAGGATGATAGGTCTCAGTCCAAGAGAGATAGGAACTAGAGGCGAATTAAATGTTATCGCTCTAATCAACCAACCCAAAGTTCACATTCTACAATTAACAAGGGTAGTGTCCAATAGTCTAGTGCACCTCCAGGTAGTAGAGGTTTTGGTAGAGGTACAGGGTGCTTCTCATGTGGACAACAGGTTCATATTGCTCGTCAGTGTCTTCAGAAGGGCACTTCTAGATTTACTCAGAGACCAACGACTTTAGAGCCAACAGTAGGGGATGCAGGTAGATCACATAGAGTTTTTGCTATGGTTGAGCACCAGGGCACAATGGTTGAGACATCAGGTTTGTTATAGGATAGTAGAGTTTATGTTCTCTTTGATTCAGGTGCTTCAGACTCCTTTATTTCTCCTTCTGTAGTAGCACAATTTGGACTGGTGGCAGTGAGGCAGAACAATAGGTGGCAGGTTGAGTTATCTTATAGTGCTAAGGTCGCAGTTGAGTCTCCTGTCTATGTTTGTACTTTGAGAATTGGAACTCTTGACACCACGGTTGATCTTCATATCATTCCTCTTGGGTCTTATCATGTTTAATTGGTAATGGATTGGTTAGAGGCTCACAGAGCTGTCATAGATTGTCATCGCAAGTTGGTGAGGTGTGTTGATGATTTTGGCAGTGAGGTTGAGGTCGTTGGGATTTAGAGACCTATTTCCTTGAGGATGATCTCAGCTATGCAGTTGAGGAGGTGTATGTGGCAGGGCTGTTAGTTGTTTGCAATGACAATCAATGATTTGGAGTTAGGAGAGGGTTAGGAGGAGGTGTCACTTGATAGTCATCCCATTCTTAGACAATATGTCGATGTTTTTCCTAGCAAGATTCTTGGGATGCCACCTAAGCATGACATCAATTTTAAGATTGATCTTGTACCTGGAGCTAAGCCCATTTCATGAGCTCCTTACCAAATGACCATGTAGGAGCTTAAGGAGCTCTGATTACAGCTTGATGAGTTGTTAGAGAAGCGATTTATTCATCCTAGTGTATCTCCTTGGGGAGCACCAATGATTTTTGTGAAGAAGAAGGATGGGTCCCTTCGATTGTGCATATATTATTGGTAGTTGAACAAGGTGACAATAAGGAACAAATATCCATTGCCGAGGATAGATGACATATCTGACTAGATCAAGGGTGCTAGGGTATTCTCGAAGATTGATCTTAAATTAGGATATCATCAGTTGCACATCTTCAAGGCTAATATACATAAGATCACATTTCGTACTTGATACAAACACTACGAGTTCACAGTGGTGTCATTTGGGTTAACGAATGCGCCCTTGATGTTTATGAATTTGATGAATGGTGTATTTTGCACCTACCTTGACAGATTTGTCTTGGTATTTTTAGATGATATATTGATCTATTCCAGGACCATGGAGGAGCATGAGGATCACTTGAGACAGGTGCTACAATGTTTGAGGGAGAATTAGTTGTATGCTAACTTGTCGAAGTGTGTTTTTCAAAACAAAGGTGAAATATCTAGGACATGTTATCTCTGGTGAGGGAATTGTAGTGGATCCTTCTAAGATCCAAGCTATTATTGATTCGCCTGCACCTACTAATGTGGCGGAGGTTTGCAGTTTTATGGGGTTGGCAGGTTACTACCAACGGTTTGTATAGGGGTTTTCAAGGATAGCACACCCCATTACTTCTCTTTAGAGGAAAGGGAAGAATTTTGTTTGGTCAGAGTAGTGCAAGGCAACTTTTCAGACTCTTAAGGATAGATTGACCAATGCTCCTATCCTAGTTGTTCCTGATCCTTCTGGGGATTTTGTAGTTTGTACAGATGCTTCCTTGTAGGGTATAGGAGTTGTGTTGATGTAGGAGGGTCACATGATTTCCTGAGTCTCACAAACTCAAGTATCATGAACTAAATTACCCTACACATGATCTAAAGTTAGTTTTTGTGGTACATGCCTTGACGAGATGGATGCACTCTCTTTTGGGGTATAGATTTGAGTTGCACACTCATCGCCGTAGTTTATAGTATATCTTTACGCAACCTAATCTGAATTCCAGGAAGAGACAATAGATGGAGTTCCTCTATGAATATGATTTTGAGGTGGAATTCATCTAGGGAAAGGAGAATGTGGTTGCGGATGCACTTAGTAGACTAAGACATGAGTTATCAACAGTTACTCTTGGTGTGGATTTGAGTAGTCAAATACTTTCAACACTTCCTTCAAATGGTTGGTATTAGGAGGTGAGGACTGAGGTGGAGTCAGGTAGAGCATTAGAGGGAATATTTGTAGGATATTCCCTTGAGTTAGATGGTCTTTTGAGGCATTTGGGTCATATTTATGTACCATCCACTAGAGATCTTCGCACTTTGGTCATGTCAGAGGCACATCAGACACCGTATTCAACTCATCCTGGTGTCAAAAATATGCACGCTGATCTTCGACAATTGTACTTTTGGGCTGGTATGAGGAGAGATATTGCTAATTTTGTTTCGAGGTGTCTAGAGTGTCAGAGAGTGAAGGCAGAACACCAGCATCCTGTAGGACTTTTACAGCCTCATTTGGTTCCAGAGTGGAAATGGGACATTATCTCATTAGATTTTGTTGTTGGTTTTCTCGTTTCTTCATGTTGACATGATGCCATTATAGTCACTTTGGACAGGTTGACGAAGGTGGCACACTTCTCTCCTGTCCGTTCGTCTTACAATGCTTCATTAGTGGCCAGAGTTTTCATGGAGGACATTGTCAGGTTACATGGTATTCTTCACTGGATTATTTCAAACTGAGATCCAGTGTTTACTTCAGCTCTTTGGACATCCCTGCAACATGCATTAGGGACTCAACTAAACTTTAGTTCAACTTATCATCCAGAGACTGATGGGAAGACCGAGAGGGTCAATCAGATCCTTGAGGAAATGCTTTGAATGTACGTCATGGATCAACAAACACGATGGGAGGACTACCTATATCTGGTAGAATTTGCATACAATAATAGCTATCATAGTTCTATTGGCATGCCTCCCTTTCAGGCATTATATGGTCATCCGTGTCAGACCTCGTTGAGTTGGGACCATTTAGAGGACAGGGTTCTTTTGGGTCCATAGATGCTTCAAGAGATGGAGCAACAGGTGGTTTGAATTAGGGAGCATTTAGTGGCCACACAAGACAAACAAAAGAAATATGTCGATGCTCACAAAGTGGATCGTTAGTTCTTAGTTGGTGACCAGGTTTTCCTACGTGTGCGACCGCGAAAGATTCTGATCCATTACGGAAAAGGCTCTAAGCTCGCACCATGTTTTGTTGAGCCTTTTGAGATCTTGGAGAGAATTGGTCCTGTAGCGTACCATCTTGCTTTGCCACCCAGTCTCTCGCGCATACATGATGTATTTCATGTTTCAGTACTTAGACCATATTATCCTGATATATCTCACATCCTCAATTGGAATGCATTACAGGTAGAGGACGAGCAGCTAGCTTTGGAGCCTGTAGGCATCATTTAGCACAGGAGACTCACACTCAGGGGACAAGACATTGAGCAGGTTAGGGTCCAGTGGGATCCAAACAACGAGTCTTCTGCTACCTATGAGGATGCTTCTGGAATGAGAGAGCTTTATCCATATATGTTTGTAGGCTTCTAGGAGTAAGCCTGGTCCTAGGGGGAGGATGTGATGCTCCCTCAGTTTTCCTTTGTTTGGACAGCTTCTTGGATTGTATCTAGACTTTATGATATCATTTGCTAGAGTTTATGTGACTATTTGTTGGACACTATGACTCTGTTGCATGATACTCAGGCATTGTGATACTATGATGATTAGATATGGTGACTGCTTGATGACATTATGATGTTTAGTTGATGATATTGTTGAAATTGTGATATCTGATGTTTCTTATTTATATCATGGATAGCATATTAGTTATGTGCTTATTGAGCTATCATAGACTTGATGTTATGCGATTGTAGATTTATGTGTTATCATGTTTGTTATAAGTTATTATGTTTGTGAAGGGAAACAAGGTTGCATCACTCACTTGCAAGTTCCCTGCGACACTATGATTTTCCCTTCACGGTGTGATTTATTTATTTTATTATGTACATGTTTGACCCTTTGTTTTGCTGCAAGCTCCAGGTACAGGGCATTAACTCCACCTAGTTATCAGGTTTGAGCGTGCCAGAGCCCAATGGAGTTGTTGTTTCAAAGGTGCATTGGGTCCCCCACATAGAGCCATTTTCCTCGTCAAGGATGAAACCCTGATGTCATGCCTCGTTTGTAAGGTCTATTTGTATTGTTTTGTCTTCGTTGTTATCATTCTACTTTCCCTTTGCTTATAGTTGATAATTGTTTGATTGTTCCTTCACAGAGTCATGTTCGTGACTTGTGCTCTATTGATTATCTCATTTAAATATAATTTGTCAAGTTGTAGGCTTGGCTAATAAAGATAAAAGTCTTTATTAAACGAAGAAATAAATTAAAACAAATATGGTATTGAATTTTAATAAATTAAGATTTATTGTTCAAAATAGGATATTTATTATAGTATATATATATATAAATGTATGTATATATATATATATATTATGTTTGTGTAAATAAACTTCATGAAAGAGAATTAAAATAATAAATTAATAAACTAGTGGTTGTTTATTTGATCCTTTGTAAATTTGAGAAGGGTTAAAAGTTGTATGGAAGATAAATTAAATAAAATTTTGAAAGAAAATAAATTAACCATATTGTGTGAGGATGTAGCTATGGGAGTGGAGAATATTGAATAAGGTAGTGGTGTTAACTACAGAGGGGCAGTTGGTTTATTTTACGAGAAAAATTATTGCATTCACAGAGTTTTTTGAATTGGTTATGTGGGAATCTTGAAAAAATTTCTAGGGATTTTTGATACTAATCTAAAAATTTGGGGATTTTGGCTGGAAGTTTTTTGGTTCTTGGATTGGAGTTCTCTGGGCTATCTTTTAATTCTGAAAGGGATTTTGGAAATCAAATTGTTGGAAGTGTTATTGGAGCTTTGGAGAATTGATAAATTGCAGCTTGGAGCTTAGTTTTAGCTACCATTCTCAGCTCAACATCAATTTTTATCTCTAAGACTCTAGGTTCCATGGCTTTTTACCTTTGTTTAATTTTTGTGTTATTTGATTTGAATGAGAGAATTTTTGAATACTGTGGTTTCTTTACTTGGTTATCAAATCATTTCTTAGTTACCTGAATGCACAATTTTCTTCAAACAAAAATTGGAATTTTGCATTGAGATTGAAGCAAATTAAAATAGAATAGTTTTTGGTAGTCTCGCCTCCTGCCTGTAGATTCATTGCATATATCTTTGCTAAAAAAAGACTTTATCTCCTTCGCATTCCTTACTTAATAGTTTGGTTATGAGATCTCTTCCTTTTGTTTTCCTCAGATTTTTATTTGTTGTTGAAGAAAAAGCTCACCCTTGATGTACAAGCTTAGTAATTGTTTACTGGTTTTATAGATGCATGTTGACATAGTCGTGAAATCATTACAGTGATTCACTAAGCCTTCACATGATTGGATTTTGAATCTAAAGTCTCTCTTTATTGGTTTTCTGACTCTTTATTGTTGTCAATGCCTGTGGGTTTCAATCTTTGTACTGCAAAATAGAGAAGCCTATAATCTTTGAATGATAGAAGATTTTTCTTAAAACAAATCCACATGAATCGGTTTAAAATTGATACCTGAATCTGGTGTTTTCAGCTAGGACCACCATCCCTTCTCCTCTCCTGACTATAAGTCTCAGTTAGTGTTATAATATGTTAAGCTTTGAACTGTGATTGGGACTAAGAGTTATCCATTACATTGGTATTCCTGAGTGCATACCGAGCTATCTCTAGGTTGCATGTTGATCTATTTTAATAGAAAATACTTTCTTTCTTTTTTTATGCCTGAAGAAGGCATTTCTATTTTCTTGTATAGCTGAGTTTGCATATATCCTTTAGAGGAACTTTAGACCAAGAATAGGAACATCTTTTGAATGAAGTGGCTAAAATAGCTATAAAACCGTGTTTATATTTATTTCAATGATTTATGTACCTGGTAGAATGTGTGGTCGTTGAGGCGTAGAAAATTAGTATAGTCGGCATAATATCTTCATTACTGCACTTGTATTTATATAAATAAGCTTCTAACTTCATACTTATACGCTGTTGTACATGCATATTTAGTAGGTATGTAAATGGACGGCATCGTACCATTTGTAAATTGATAACAGTCATTCCAATTTGTCGAACTGGGTGAAAATTAGATGATACGAGGTCTGTGGTTAAGCCATATATATATAGACCTTTCTAAGTCAGGTTGGAAATTCTGTTATTTATTAAGTTTAGAACAGAGCCTTGGAAATTATTAAATAAAAACCAGTGATTATGGATATCAATAGATATGTTTATGTTAATATCTAGTTATATATATACACAAATAAATTATTGTCCTATATCTACTCATTGTTGTACATGCTTATTATGTTGTTAAGTAAATAAAGGACACCATACTATCTATTTAATTATAGCAATGAGTTTTATTATACTAGTATATATAAGCATTTTAAATATATATAATTAATGGTAATAGTACATGTTTTGTAAAAGCATTACTGCAGGAAATAGTAGTGTGGTAAAAACGATATTTGCAATTTGCTTTGTGTACTTGGAGATTGGTGTTTTTATTTGTAGACATCCAAATTTGGACACTTAATTTATCCAAATTTATCACTTTTCGTCTAAACATCCTCTTATCCGAGTTAATTAAGTAATATTACTATTATTTAATTAATATCTTTAATTCTTAGTCCTAAGGTATTTAATTAATTAAAATTACCCTTAACTCTTTTCAAATAAATTAAATAAATATTACATTTATTTAATTCCTCACATGTCATTTTCATCTAATCCTAATCCATTTCCTAATCTCTTCATTAAGGATGTGCACATGCCTAATCCTTGATTAGGATGTGTCACATCCTCCAACTATTGCAAGTTGGCTTTTAATCATAATTAACCCCTAATTATCCTCTAATTACTGATTAATTAAGCCTAATCATTCTCCAAGGAATTTTTAATTCATTTTTATTCTTCCTAGATTCCCCTCTTTTATATGTGAATTTTTAATTCACATTCCATCATTCCAAGGCTTCTAGAACCTTGGACTTGTCACAATCTCCACATGTGACCAACCTTGGACTTGTCACAATCTCCACATGTGACCAAGTCCCACCTTTTTGGAGCCCACCTTTTATCCTCTAGATCATCCTAGGAATGTGAATTAATTCACATTTATAACCCCAACCACCTTTCCTTTTCCCATGTAGATTTTTGAGGAATTCCAAAATTCCTCAAATGTCCATTTCACTCCCACTTAGGGACAAGGAATCCCTTTTTGTGGAAATCTCCTCACTCCCTAAGGTGCATATCTTTTTTCCACCTCATGTACCTTCTTGACACCTCATTTACACCTCATATCCTCTTGTCCACTTCACCTTCTACATGTCAAGATGTGAGGGCTTGTGGGTTCTCAACCCACCATAGCCCTTCATCTTGGCTTTGTTGGAGCAATCTTGACCGTTGAATTCTCTAGAGAATTCAAATTCTTCTATAAATACCCCCTCCTCAAGGGCATTTTCAACACTTTTTTATTTGAGCAACTACATGCTGCCCATTTACTTTCCCAAACACTTTGCATTCTCATAACTACATGCTGCCAATTTGAATCCACAATCCTTTACTATCATCTAGCCATCTTTTTAATCATTTGCACATCTAATCTTGCATCTAGTCACTCAAGCAATCATGTAAGGAGCACACAATCCATTCCAAGCAAAGGCTAATCAAAGAGATAGCAACAATAAGGGAGGTAAAATTGTTTGTGTTTCATTTTATTTACATTCATTCTCGTTGTATCACTCTTTTGGCTAATCTTGACGTGTCCTTGGTATTTTGTTATTCACATTTTCTTAGTCATTTTGCACATTTAGAATAGTATAAATCCCAAGGTATCACATTTCTGGCACGCCCGGTGGGACCCACAAATGGGTTCTTGCATTTAACATTCATCTTTGCTAAGTATTGTGCAGAAAAAGGTCGTAGAAAGGCGGAAGTGCCCTCTGCTTTACCGCAGAAAGGCGGAAGCGCCCTCTGCCTTACTACAGAAAGGCGGAAGCGCCCTCTTGGCCACTACAAAAAGGTGGTAGCGCCCCACATCTGAAAGTTTTATTCCTTCTAACACATTTGCTGTGATTAGGGACATATTTAGAAGGTTTTTCTAACACTTTTCTTGTAGTGGGAGGGGCACAACTTTCCTTTTTTCTTAAAAATCTGACAAAGTTTACCGCAGAAAGGCGGCAGCGCCCTCTTGGCCACTACAAAAAGGCGGTAGCGCCCCACATCTGAAAGTTTTATTCCTTCTAACACATTTGCTGTGATTAGGGACATATTTAGAAGGTTTTTCTAACACTTTTGTTGTAGTGGGAGGGGCACAACTTTCCTTTTTTCTTAAAAATCTGACAAAGTTTACCACAGAAAGGCTACAGCGCCCTCTTGGCCACTACAAAAAGGCGGTAGCGCCCTACATCTGAAAGTTTTATCTTCTTCTAACAAGTTTGCTTCAATTAGGGATATATTTAGAAGGTTTTTCTAACACTTTTCTTGCAGTGGGAGGGGC
>VDFB02379809.1:0-14417 GCA_007258455.2 Sequoia sempervirens | reverse complement strand
TCACCTTGCATTCCTTCTGCAGAAATGCACGCCGTTGATCGTCAAACTCAATGAGTTCATTTCATAGAGGGAACCCTTTGGTGTAAATATCGGCAAAAAGAATCAATGCTCGGCATGTCTTCCATCCATTAAATACCAATGCCCTCTTCTCGAGAAAGAGTCAAGAATTTAAAGCTGGCCCAGTGGAGACCACGAAGTTTCGAACGACAACGACATACTTCCTCATACTTTTTCAGCTCAGCGATCAACGGACAATACAGCTTCAATGGTCAGAAAACTGCTTCAGCCGTTAGATCACCATTATTAGCTTGGTCTACTTGAAATAGGATACGCCTTCGGCGTAAAAAATAAGTTTGTGGGGTGTGAGGGAAAAAAAAAAAGGAAAAAAAGTTATATTAAGTACACATCAGATTTTAAGAAGATAGAAGAGTAAACGAATGAAGATATAAAAGGAGATCTATCAATAGTGTGTAGAGAACAATAAAAATAGAAATTAGAAAGGTTTGGAATTAGTTTTCAAAAGGTAACAATCATTTCAAAAAGTTGTCTCTTCTAATGAATGTCTCTTTTCAAAAAGATACATCTTCTCATTTAAATGTGAAGATATAAAAAGAGAAAGAATGAGATATGTATAGGGAGAAAGAAGGAAACAGAGAATAGAAGGGGAAACAAGAGATAAAATATAGATTGCAGATCATCTGAAATCTATAAAGACAGGTAGATGGAAAGTAGATAAGTATTTTATGAATATAAGGAGATAAGTATTTTATGAATTTAAATAATAAGGTAGATAAATGTTTGTACATTTAAATAATGATGTTGATAAATACATCATGGATTTAAATAATAGTCTAATTAATAATAATTCATATATGATGCTATTTATTTAATGTTATCTATTTTTTATTGATTAATAAATCATGCATGCTACTAATTATCTTATAACATTGTGGATATATTATGCTCCATTGACATTATTGTATGTAATTATATATATTTATATATATATATATATATAATATGATTATACAATAATGATACTTGTAACAATTATTGAGCCTTATAAGTAATTGTGATTATTTGATAGAAAAAAATGAATAAATTTCTATGAATGGGGTCTCTATCCTATGATTGGATCGTGAAAAGGAGAAAAAGAATGCAATATGAACACTAGGACCATCATAAAAGGATATCTTCAAGAAATCAAGGAAGATTTAGGAAATCCCAAAAATAGACATTACAGTGGTATCAGCATCTTTCCACCATCCCATAGGCAAGCGCTTGAACGATTGTTTTGTCTACTCTTGAGCTACTTGTTTGTTTGCTTCGAGCTACTTGTTTACAGCGTTTGATTGTTGCCCACTTGTTTGAGCTTAGTTGTTTGTTTGTTTTTAGCTACTCTTGCTTAATTTTGTTTGAGTTGGTTTGCCCATTTGTTTGAGCCACTTGTTTGTTTGCTTCGATAATTTGTTTAATTTGTTTGAGCTGGTTGCCCACTCTGTTTGAGCTACTTGTTTGTTTTGTTTGAGCTACTTGCTTGAGCTGGTTGCTTGTATGTTTGAGCTACTTGCTTGTCTACTTAATCTACTTGCCTACTTGCTTGAGCTGATTACTTGCCTGCTTGAGCTGGTTGCTTGCGTGCTTGAGTTGGTTGCTTGCGTTCTTGAGCTAGTTGCATGTCTACTTGAGCTAGTTGCATACTTGTTGGAGCTACTTGCTTCATGCGTTTTGAGCTAGCTGAAGCTTGCATGCTTGAGTTGTGTCAAGGCTTAAATTAGCACCTCCTCGAGTGCTGATTGTAAACATTTAGCTATTTCAAATGTTTTGCAACACTTCTTTGTTATTTAAAGTAGGAGAAGTCCCTCTCCCTCATTGGGAGAAATGCGTGAAGGAAGGGAAATGTAAACCAAAGTTCCTATCTTTTATGCTTCAGCGGTAGGACACAAGGGAGCACAAACACAATGCGCCGTAGCTAAGTTTTTTCTTTGGTTTCTGCAGATCTCAACTACGACTAATCTAACTTCTATCTATCCAATACCTTCAAGGTAAACAGAGCATGAGGGTAAAGGAGCGGGAATGGGTTGGTTGGATCACCAGAATTCGCCGTCTCCCGAGAATATGACCGAGGCTCTGAACTCTCGGGTATACACCAAGATAAGGTTGGTACAAGCAAACACTCTATACGGTAAACTAGATCTGAGACCTGCCAAGGAGGAGGGCCTCCTATCCGAGGTATGGGCTAGGAAATAGTTCACAAGAAACAACAATTTTACGATGCCTTGGCCAACGAGCTTGCTAAGGAGGAGGGACTCCTATCCGAAGTATAACTTGGAAGACAACACATTAAACAACAACAAACGATAACTTGTCAATAACAAATGTCCAAGGAGGAGGGACTCCTATCCGAGGAGGGAAATGAAACAACGAGCTATTAAACACAAGACGTGGACACAACTCAAAAAGATTGACCAAAATGCAAGCGCCTTCTGATATTCTCCTTCAAAGCTTCATCAACGAATTACAAAGGTTGGGAAAGCAAAGGCACGAAATCATGCACAATTACAATCGACCAACAAACTCTCATCCAAGAGTGAACAAGTATCCGCTTTCAAAGCTGTTGGCAACAATGGCGCAGCAATTTTGCATAGCAAGTAAAAGTTCAACAAACAATGAGCCCAAGGCTCTTATTTATAGAACTCAAAGGAGTGGGCAACCCCAAAATCTCCTTGAGTTAACAATGAGTTCTTGCCAATCAATTAGCAAGATTTATTCCCAGTGGGGAACAAGTGCTAATCGAAAACTACTTCGCTAATCTAAAAGTAAACAACGAAGTCAACCGGAAACACCGCTTGACCTGAAAAGTGAATCAAAGTGCGGAACTTTTAATGAAAGTATCCCTCCAAAATAGACATCCACATTTAGTGGAGATCTAAGATCCACAAATCTTGGAAGCCAATTAGACATCCTTAATCAGTGGGATCTGACAATGCATGATTTAAGGAATATGGAGTTAAACTTGGAAAGAAACATCAAGTTAACTCCAACTACATTTAATGTCATCTTGAGTTGACTTGGAAAGAAGCATCAAGTCAAACTCAAGTATCATAAATGCCACTTGGAGGGTAGGACGTCCTTCCTAGCTGTCTGACACCTCATCACCACTTCCGGTCAACAGCTCCTTGATTCATGTGTCGACTTCTTCTGTTTTCGGATAGTCAATGTTTTGATGACACGCCATCTCCTCTTCTTGTGCAAGTTGTTGCTCTTGGTAACTTTTGGCGGCTCCATGCTTAGAATGACCTCTTCGCATTTGGCAAGCCAAGGTGCTTACTGCCACGCGGGAGGTGGTAATATTGGTCTTTTGCTGCAAGATCAGTCTTTCTTTCTTCTTCGTCCAGAGTAATTGCTGCAGGTCTCCACTGAGCGGGACATGTATTCTTTTCAAAGATAAAGATCCGTAGACTGCTGATGATGTCCGTTTGCTCTCCAACAATGTGTGTAAGATCTGGTTGGAGAGTTGCTGGTGCAAGGTCTAGTTGTTCAATTGGAGTCCAAGGACGCCAAATTGTCATTCTGTGAAGAAGAACTCGCCTGTTGACTGTAAACACGGACGTGTTCAGACAACTTCTGAAAAACCCCTGAAAATAGCGCCCTGCTGAGAAGTATTTTTCCGGAAAAAATCTGGCACATGGGTTTTGTTCGTGCTTCAATGCTGAACAAACCCAGTTCCTCAGAATTTAGATTCTGAAACTTTTTCGGAAAACCCCCCAAAAATAGGGGCAGCAAGTATGCTGATTTTCGGAAATTTGGCGAGATGGGGTCCTCTGGAAAATTATGCTGGATCTACCCAATTGATCTGATCTGATGTAGCCTGCCACCTTTTTGAAATGTGCAAGAAAACCTAAGACAAGAAGAGAGGAAGTAGACAGAAGATGGATTGGAAGTTTTTATCTGACTCTCTGAGAAAATCTGTCTCTGAATCCAACCTCAGATTAGCAATCTTCTTCTGCTTCAGATCTGCAAGAAATATCGAAGAACGGATGAAAACCTTGGCTAGATCTGTAAATGGCGTCCTTGAGAGCTTATGGCTGTTCTTGATCATCAACCTGCAATGAAATAATGAAGTGGGATGTCTATACCTTGATTACATAGACTCAAGCCTTAGATCCACAAGTTTGGGGACCCAACTCAAGATCAAAAGTGATTTTGGCTTGATCTAAAGTTCAAAAAGGTGATTTCCACTAATCGTGGAGTAGCCAAGTTTCGCCTACAAAAGGTCTTGGACTTTTAGTCAACAACTTGACCTTTTGACTCTTCTGCATCCCTTTTGATTTTTGCAATTTTTTTATTATTTTCTCTTTGAACAACCCCGCTTGATCCGACCGGCTTGATCTCGCTGATCTTGAGATGATGTCACACATTCACCGGCCGAAATGGATTTGACCTCAAGAGGGGCCTGGAGGTGCATGATGGTAAACGCCGAAGCTTAGCTTCAAAGAATGGCCGTACTTTTCCAAGAAAAAGGCTCTTTTGCTAATGCCTTGCGGGAATTTTCAAACTTCTCGCTCTTCAGCCTTTGAAATGACCTCGCGGCTTTGATCTAGATTTCTCGCTGATCGGAGAGTCGATGATTTCGCTTTGATTTCTCATCGTACCGCTCGCCAAAAGGTGACTGACTTCAGAAAACCTGGTTCTCAATTTAGAGTTCCTTTTATTCAAGGGCGCCCCTCCTTGAAAAGGGCACTTTTTCCCTTTAGCAAATTTGTCTTTGTCTGAAAAGTTGCCTACTTTGATCTCGATTATCCGTTGACTGCACTGTCAGATGTTTACGCTTTCAGTTGCGTTTCTGAGATCTAGTTGGGCTGAGAAAGTTATCCTGGGAAGCCTTTTGTCGTTTATCAGCATCTGGAGGTCCAAAAAAAAGGGAGCCTTTCTTTTGAAAAGGCTCTTTTTCTTTGATCTCCACCTTTTACAGTCATTTACTGATATTTCTTCAACTGCCTCTTTTCACTTCGTCAGCAATTGCTTGTGATCTATTCCTCAGATGATTTATCTGTTTGTTTCATTGTCGCGCCAGCAAGCAAACGTCAAGAATGAATGTCTCGAAAGATCTTGGTGACTGCATTTGACCTTAAAAGATCATGGGCGCCCCTGCTTGAAAAAGGCTCTTTTTGTCTCGTGAAATGATTTCTCCTTCGTAGCATTTCCAGAGTTAGTCAAATCTCGACCTTTTTCAATTTTAGAAAACTCCTCCGTCGAAGATCACCATTTCTTCATGTCTCATGTTCATCGTGTATGGATGTTTGGAAAATGACTAAGGCATTGGACTGCATAGCCTTCTCTTGGCAGCAAGGCGTGCATTCTCCAGACTTAGTCAATTTTCAGCATTTTTCATTTTTGAAAATCCCTTTCATCAAACAGCATCATTTTAGACCTTTTCCGCCATGGTTGCGTCATTGAAGCTTTTGAAGGTTAGCTTTCAGCACCTGGTACTGGCCAATCTGCCATTAATGGCTGCGGAGCTCCTAACTTTGTTCCTGAAAAATAGAAATAGACCCACCAGAGTAAAACTTATCTTTTGATGATTCTGACTTGACCAATGTGATCGTGAAGCCTTTTAACCCTATCAAAATCATTTTCAATCATTTCTGGGAAGGTCCTATTTTTGAGGGTTTTCCCTGAAAATAGGGGCAAAAAACCCTAATTTTCAAATTTTCAGAATTTTGTACGTGTGTTCCTTGACAGTAACCCACCAAGATTTTATGATTGGTTTGGCCTAAAACAGACTTTACATGGCATTTTAACAAGATTTAGCTCAATTTATACAGAATGCCAAAAAATTATTTTAAAACAACAAGTTGCTTGCTTGTCTACTTGAGCTACTTGCCTATGTGTTTGAGTTGCTTGTTGCCTGCTTGAGCTACTTGCTTGTGTGCTTGAGCTACCTGAGTTAACTCCTCTAGACAATGAAGGACAACTTATCTTAAGAGCCAGAATTTATCATTGACACCAGAGAGAAGAGATTAAGGAATAGGGTCATCATCGAGTTCCTAGTTAAATGGAAGGGACTCCCTAAGGATGATGCTACATGGGAAAGAGAAGAAACTATTAAGGCCTTTAAGAATAAAGCTTAGGAACAGCAAAACATGATGGCTCTTGGTTAAAACAAGAGATGAACTATTGAATGTAATACTTTCAAATGAGTTAATAAGATATTCTTCTTGTACAAGCACAGGACTTGAGGATAATATGTGAAATTGCATATAAGGCTTAGGACTGGATAAACTTGAGGAATCAAGTATCCAGAGGGCCTAGGAAGAGGTGACACGACCCCTTTTCCTAGGATTGGAAACCCTTAAAAGAGGTATCCCGAGGGCCTAGGAAGAAGTAACACAATCCCTTTTTCCTAGGATTGGATACCCCTTTAAGGAAGAGAACCTGGGAAGAAGTGACACACCTAGGATTGAATACCCTTGAAAAAAGTGTCTCGAGGGCCTAGGACGAGGTGACATAACCCCTTTTCTTAGGATTGGACATCCTTTAAAAGGTATTCTGAGGGCCTGGGAAGAAATGTGTCCTCTCCCAGGAAGGCTGGATATACTCCATAATGAGTTATCCAGAAGGCCTAGGGAGAGGTGACACAATCCCTTTCCCTAGGATTTGAATACCCTTAAGAAGAGCATCCTGAGGGCCTAGGAAGAGGTAGCACAACCCCTTTTCCTAGGATTGGATGACCCTTAAAGGTATCCCAAGGTCCTAGGAAGAGGTAACACAACCCCTTCTCCTAGGATTTGATACCCCTTAAAGGTATTCCAAGGGCCTAGAAAGAGGTGGCACAACCCCTCTTTTCTAGGATTGAATACCCTTAGAAAGGTATCCCGAGGGCCTAGGAAAAGGTAACACAAATCCTTCTTCTAGGATTGGATATCCTTTAAAAGTATTCTGAGGGCCTGGAAAGAAGTGACACATCCAGGATTGAATACCCATGAAAAAAGGTGTCCCGGGGACCTAGGATGAGGTGACATAACCCCTTTTCCTAGGATTGGATATCCTTTAAAGGTATTTTGAGGGCCTGGAAGAAATGTGTCCATCTTTCCCAGGAAGGCTGGATATACTCCATAGCGAGGTATCCAGAAGGCCTGGAAGGAGATTAGTTGTAACAAGATGTTACAATCTTTTTCCAAGATGAAGACCACTATACCGGCAAAGAACGTCAAAAGATAAAGGAAGAAAATAATTATAAGGATTGCTTGAGGACAAGCAATGTCAAGCAGGGGAGACTTGTGATGTCCCCATCACAAAAGAAAATCTAAGATAAGTATACATTTAATATATTTATATATTTGCATTCAAATAGAGTAATCATTATAGAACATTTTCATTTAACTCATATATATAAACGTCACTAACTTGGGTACCATTGGTGACAAATTAGAAGAAGAGAACCTAGAAGAAACTAAGATGTTTTTGTTTGAGGACAAGCAAAGTAGGGAGGGGAGGACTGTCATGTTTCCGAAATTAGAACACTCTGAGATACAAATAAGTGAAAATGAATAACACAATACATATTAAAATTATAAAAGAAAATATTATCGTTTTAATATATTTATAATTACAATCATCATAAGATAATATTGTAATTATAAATATATATCGACAATACATTAATATAAATAATATCATAATTATCAAATAGTTATTAAGAGATAATATTATAAATATTAAAATATACATATTTAAATAATAAATATAAATAATATTACAAATAAAATAGTAAAATATAATACACATCAAAACAAAATAATAAATATAATTTGAGATATCATTAAGGAATGTTTAACTAAAGGTCATGTCCATTTGTGGGGTTATCTCTATTCAAAGAGGTGCCTCTCTTCATGGAGGTATAAGGATATAAAATAAGTTTGTGGGGTGTGAGGGAAAAAAAAAGGAAAAAAAGTTATATTAAATACACATCAAATTTTAAGAAGATAGAAGAGTAAAGGAATGAAGATATAAAAGGAAATCTATCAATAATGTGTAGAGAACAATAAAAATAGAAATTAGAAAGGTTTGGAATTGGTTTTCAAAAGGCAGCAATCATTTCAAAGGGTTGTGTCTCTTCTAATGAATGTCTCTTTTCAAAAAGATACATTTTCTCATTTGAATGTGAAGATATAAAAAGAGAAAGAATGAGATATGTATAGGGAAAAAGAAGGAAACAGAGAATAGAAGGGGAAACAAGAGATAAAATATAGATTGTAGATCATCTGAAATCTATAAAGATAGGCAGATGGAAAGTATATAAGTATTTTCTGAATATAAGGAGATAAGTATTCTATGAATTTAAATAATAAGCTAGATAAATGTTTGTACATTTAAATAATGATGTTGATAAATACATCATGGATTTAAATAATAGTCTAATTAATAGTAATTCATACATGATGCTATTTATTATGTTATCTATTTTTTATTGATTAATAAATCATGCATGCTACTAATTATCTTATAACATTGCGGATATGTTATGCTCCATTCACATTATTGTATGTCATTATTTATATATATATATATATATATATTATACAATAAAGATACTTGTAGAAATTATTGAGCCTTATAAGTAATTGTGATTATTTCATACAAAAATGAATAAATTTATGAATATCTTTATCCTATGATCGATTAGGTGTAAAATTCCGAACCAATTTTTTTCAATTTTTGATTACAATAAGCAATGCAACACACATCTGTTAGGGTTAGCTCTTAAACCAAAACGATGCAGAATACAACTCTAACCAAAGATGTACACCAGGATCCCGAGTTGGGCAAGGTGTGAGCATATGGTCAGAGGATCTCAATGCACTACTGAACTAAGTAACTCTAACCAAGAATGTGCCGAGAGATGGAAAGCATATGGTCAGAGGATCCATGAAATGCAATGACGGCCCAGCCGATCAACAACATGATATTACAATGCAAGTTCAGAATGTAAATAGGCGGCAAGCCAGCCTCTCCCACTTATTCAGCGGGTATTACAATGAGTAAAAGTAGAAGATAGATGAGAATGCTGACAGTACTACTGTTCAGCTTACAATGAAATAGAGTGTCTGCCAAGAACATAAAATTAGAAGCTTCCCAATGCTGCAATAATGAAATAAGATCTCTCCAAAGCTTAATAAGACTTTCCAATCACAAACCCTTCACCAAAATGCAATTACCTAAATCTGATATGACAGAACATGGACTGAAAATGCATAACCAACAACATAGAACCCTACTAAAATGCACATATCTCACACTAGACTCACCCAAATGACTCCAAATCAAATGCATTAGCTTCCTATAATGATGGTGCCCAAGTTACAACAAAGAAAGCCAACCCAAAGCCTTGATATTATTTTGCACGCATCCCGATGCTTCTCTTGAGAGGTACGGCCTGCCAAGAGGGGCGATTTGCCTTGGAAAAATCACAATCTTCAAATAAAAATCTGTAAATTAGCTCAAAGGGTCGCCTCACATAGAGAAAGAGATGGCAACAATACCTAGAATGATTATATTTGTGTTTTTTGAAATATGAGCAAAAACAACATTCAACACCTTGAAGTCAGCAATATCAAAAATTCACTAGCATGCTCAAAAAGGACTACAAATGCATAATAACTTCTACAATGCAACTTCTCACTACAAAGCTCACTCAACTACAACTAACTCTCCACTAGTTGCTATCTTTCAAGCAAGAAGTCGAGCCAAGGCTAGGAGGCATACATTCCTCGAAGCAATCCTGATACCATTCCGGCAGCATAACTTTACTGAAGACATAAGATGTCCAACTGAAGAGTAGAGGCTTCTTTTTATAAGCTTGAGAGGAAACTTCTAGAAGCATCTGCCCTAATTTTCAAATTTGAATTGTTCATATTTCCCTTCGTGGATGGCGTCCCATTTCTCAAAGCTATGTTTTGACTTTATTTTAAAATAATTTCCTCATCAAAGTTGGCGTCCCTTTTTCAAGCATGATTTTAGACCTTTAGAAAATATTAAATTACCTCCTATGAGGCGTCCACCTATGAAGACCCCCTTTTTAGAACAACTTTAAGTGATGCAACTAGGCCAAGGGGTCAACATTAAAATATAACATTTATTTAAATCATCATAACTTATCTCTCCAAAATGCATCCCAAGGCCAAAGATAAACAAACCAACTGAACTGGCTGAAGAAGAGAGCCAACTGCACTGAAAACCACAGGACCACTGCCAGAAATAGAATTTACTAAAAATAGTAAATTCCTGAAGGTGCTCGGATCACATTGCAAGTCATACCACTGCGAAGCTCTCTAAAAACCCAGAAAGAATCCGCAATTCAATCTCCAAACTTCAAGCAACAACATCCTCCAAAACGGGAAACCCTAATTTTACCCTCCAAGTAGCCTACGGGTCTCCGGAATAGGCCAACGGTCAACTAAATTGATCACGCTCGAGAAGGGGACATTACAGTCCACCCTCCCCAAGATTGCTTTCCCTCAAGCAATCGCAATTTTGGATGCTGCAGAATCTCCTCATTCTCCCAAGTCGCATCCTCCAGAGGCAAGTTCTTCCACTTCACTAAGTATTCTCTGATTGTTCTTCTTCTCAAAGAACGCTCTCTGGAATCAATAATCCCCTCTGGAATCAAAATCAACTGTCCTTCTTCGTCCAAAGGTGGTAACTGTGATGAAGCAACAACATTATGTCCAAGTGCCTTCTTGAGGCAAGACACGTGGAAGACATTGTGTACTCTGCTATTTGATGGTAGCTCCAATTCATAAGCTACTGCTCCAACCTTTCTGATAACTTTGAATGGCCCATAGAAATGAGGTTTGAGCTTCTCAACTCCACTCTTCTTGAGAGTAGATTGTCTGTAAGGCTGAAGTCGAAGATAAACCATATTTCCAACCTCAAAAGAGCGCTCAACACACCACTGATCAACGTACATCTTCTACTGATTTTGTGCAATCTGAAGGTTGTTCTTCAAGGACTTCAAGATATCTTGACTATGCTGCAACAAATCCTTGGCTTGAGGGGCTTTGCTATCACCAAACACCAAATCAACAAAGCTAGGAGCTTCATAACCATAGAGAGCCATAAATGGAGACATCCTTATTGACATGTGAAAGGAAGAATTGTAGCAATATTCCCCTAGGTGAACCCATTTTACCCAAGCTCTTTGCTGCTCCGAGACATAATTTCTAAGATAACCCTCCAACCATTTGTTCACTATTTCTGTTTGACCATCCGTTTGAGGGTGATAACTAGTGCTTGGAGTAAGCACCGTACCACTCATCCTGAAAACTTCTTGCCAAAAGGTGCTTAGGAACTTGCTATCCCTATCACTCACAATGTTTTTCGGCAACCCATGCAATCTAAACACTTCATGGAAAAACAAATCTGCAACTTGAGCTGCTGAAAAAGAGCTAGTGATGGCAAAAAAGTGAGCAAACTTTGTTAGTCTGTCCACTACAACATAGATACAATCTTTGCCTTGGACCTTTGGCAACCCGATGATGAAGTCCATTGATATGCTTTCCCATTTTTGGTTGGGAATGGGAAGAGGTTGCAGCAGACCAGCTGGTAGAGAATGCTCATTTTTGTTCATCTGACAAGTGGGACACTCTTCGATGTAGCGTTGGACTTCCCCTTTCAGCCCCTTCCAAGAAAACCTCTCTCAAATCTGCCTATATGTCTTGAAAAAATCTTGATGACCAGCAAGTGCGATGTCATGGAATGTCATCAAAATCTTCTTTTTGAGCTTAGAATCGGCCACCAAAAAGATCCTTCCCTTGTAGTGTATCAAACCATCAACCATTTTGTACCTTTCATCATGAAAAGTACCTTCAATGACGCTGGTTGCAAATTGATTTTTGGCATAATCAGCAAGCAACATCTCCTTCCAATCAGCAGTAAGCTCACATAATGAGCTCAAATGAGGCCTCCTAGATAGAGCATCCGCCACAATGTTGTTTTTCCCCTTGTCATATTCAATGTCAAAATCGTAAAGCTTACTCACCCACTTTTGTTGTCTTTTGTTCAAATCCTTCTGATGCATGAAGTGCTTGAGACTATTGTGATCAGTATTGACCACAAACTTGCTCCCCACCAAATATTGTCTCAACTTAGCTAATGCATGCATGATTGCAAGCATTTCCTTGTCATAGATGGAGTAGGTCCTTTCAATACCCCTTAACTTTCTGCTTTCAAACACAATGGGATGCTTATCTTGCATCAAAACAGCCCCAACACCTTCTCTGGATGCATCACACTGTAGCTCGAAAGGCTTGGAAAAATCCGGTATGGCCAAAACTGGACAAGAGCTCATGATCTTCTTGAACTTATCAAAAGTACTTTGAGCCTTTTCTGACCAACAAAAAGCCCCCTTTTTAGTGAGGTTAGTAAGTGGAGCAGCATTTTGAGAGTAGCCTTTCACAAATCTTCTGCAAAAACCACAAAGACCCAAGAACCCTTTCAAATGAGTTAAGTTCTCTGGAGGTGGCCAATCAACTATCGCTTTGATCTTTTCAGGATCAACCTTCACTCCATCAGCACTGATTATGTGACCAAGGTAGAGCAGCTCTTTCATTTCAAATTCACATTTGGATTCTTTGGCAAACAAACTTTCTGATTCTAGGATGCTAAGCACTTCCTCCAAGTGCTTGAGGTGTTCTTCCCATGTCTTGTTGTAGATGAGGATATCATCAAAAAAGATCAACACAAACTTCCTCAACTGCTTCTGAAAGACTCTGTTCATGCAAGACTGGAAGGTAGCAGGAGCATTAGTCAACCCAAATGGCATGACTAAAAACTCGAAGTGACCATAGTGGCATCTGAACGCCGTCTTCTCAACATTAGACCCTCTCATCCGAATTTGGAAGTAGCCCGACCTCAAATCAATCTTGAAAAGAACTTGGCTCCGTGTAGCTCATCAATGAGCTCATCTATCCGGGGAATGGGGTACCGATTTTTTATTGTGCTTTGATTCAAAGCACGATAATCCACACACATGCGGATGGTACCATCCTTCTTCTTCACAAGAACTACAGCTGAAGCGAAGGGACTCTTGCTTGGACGAATGAAGCCCATCTCTAAGAGTTCTTTGATGTTCTTCTCAATCTCATCCTTCTGCTTCTTAGGGTACCAATAAGGTGTTGTAATGACTGGCTTGGCCCCTTCCTTGAGCTCTATGACATGCTCAAATCCCCTTTCGGGAGGTGGCCCAAGAGGTAAATCAACAAACACTTTGCTCTTCTTGGTGAGTATAGACTGAATATCTGGGGGGTAGTCTCTCTTGGTTTCAACTGGATTAGCTGGAAGAATCATACATTCCGCAACTCACTCAACTTGATCATGCCGAATCAGCCTCGCCATTCTTTTGAATGACACAATCCGAGGACCGCCATTAGACATTCCTCTTAGCACCACCTTCTTTCCATCAGATTGAAACTTGAGCTCCATGGTTTGCAGATTTAGAGAAATCTCTCCAAGTGAACGCAGCCATTGAATGCCTAGGATGGCATCCGTATCTCCAATATTAACTACATAGAAGTCATCTTTGACTTCATAGTTGCCCAACTGCAGAGACATGTTTGAAATCTTCTTGGTGCAAGAAATGTGAAACCCATCTGCCACCATAACCTTGAAGCCTTCAAATTCTTCCGTTTGGAGCCCTTTCTTTGTCACCATACCTTCATCAAGGAAGTTATGCGTTGCTCCAGTGTCAATCAAAGCAACTATTCACTGCCCCTTAATCATTCCTCGAACTTTGAAGGATTCATTTTTGTGAAAGCTCAAAAGTTGGGAAAAAGTACCCCCACCTCTTTTCTCATCTTCGGACTCTTCTGGGGCTCTTTCCACTTCACTGTCATCAAAATCAGATTGCTGGTCTGAAAAAGCAGAATTACTTTATTCAGCTGAATAGTATTCAATTTGATGAATTTTGACTCCGTTTGGGCAAATATGATCTTGGGACCATTTTTCTCTACACTTGAAACATAACCCCTTTCTTCTAAGTTCATTAAGTGTCTCTGGATCCAACCTTGTGACATGAGTTTTATGCTGTTTGGTCTCCTTATGGTGAGGTCTTTTTCCTCTATCCCTTTTGTGGAATGAAGGTTTGGATTGAAATTTTGCTTTAGGAGCAGCCCACTCCATATTTCTTGCTTTCTTCATTGCCTCCTATAAAGAGGGCGGATCAAAAGCTTTAATCCAACCCTTGAGTGGTTCCATAAGCCCTTCACTAAATAGGATCACCAACCGCCTCTCAGTGATTCCTGTGACCATTACTGAAAGTCTTTAAAACTCAGCTATGTAGGCATCAACTGTGCCATCCTGTCTAAGCTGGGCCAGCTCCCTGAAATGTACTTCTGGATCCTTTTTCTCAAATCTCT
>VDFB02379808.1:0-11000 GCA_007258455.2 Sequoia sempervirens | reverse complement strand
CTACAAATTAATAATAGTTTTTAATGAATTAAAATAATAGGAATCAATCAAAATTGTTATTATCTTATAACAGTTCAAATCATTATTTTTAATAAATACTTTGATTAATATTTTGTATATATTTTTTTATTTTTTCTAAATAATGTTCATCATGCTTGTAAAGTATGTGAATTTGTAATATAAATTTAATTTTTAAATTTTTTTTTATGTTAATTTAGGTTATTATATAAATGTATACACTTTGATAGAAATCAACTTAGATTAATTTATAAATTTTGGGGAGTGATAAAACATATGATTCACTATTAAAAAGATATTAGTATCAAATTTATTTAAACACATGAAATATCATTACAAGAAAATGGAGAGAGATCCATATGATTTTGTTTGAACTCATGAGCTTTAGTGAAATGTTTATCTTTCCTTGACCATTTATTGTATGGGGTTTAGGTTTGGTAGATTAGATTATCCATGTTTATTTGGATGAATACACTTCCATTACCACTGCTAAAGATTATTTTGCAGAGTGGTTTTAGGTCATTTTTCTTAAATTATATAGAACTTTTAATATTTGTTCTTTTCTCAAGAAAAATATCAATTGTACATTGATATTTCCTTTGTATATTATTGCAAACAAGGGTTCATAATTAAAATATAGAAACTTTATAATTTTTTAAACAATTATTATATGTGAAAAAATCTTTCCCTTCTCCTAATTATATAGAATAATGTTCAAGTATAATTTACAAATATAATAATTGGACCGATATTAAGAAAAATAGTGGATAAGCATGGTATACTTAGTATATATAACTTAAATCTAGTTTGTGAGTGTATTTTACTACCATCTACACACATATATGGTGTACATCATATTCATTAGTTTATGGTACTAAAGAAATTGTGACTCTTGAGTGATAGTTTCTATCTTTTATGTATTTCCATTTGTGGTATCATCGATCAAAAAAAATGTTGGGAATAATGACTACAAAATCTTGAGATGTTAGATGAGAGGTAAAACTAATGCATTAGATAATATGAGTGCATATCATAATAAATTAATGAAAACTTATAATCAAAGAACATCATTGGTAGAGATTTTGATATTGGTTATTTGGTTCTTCATGCAACTTCAAAAATACAAATACAAGAGGAGAGTTAAGAGGCAAGTTCTTACCAAATTAGTTGGGAACATATATTATTATCAAGAACATTTGGTTTATTTACTATGGATAGAAAATAACTTATATGTATATCTATTTAACATCACAAATTTACAACATTATTATGCTTGAGATATATATAGTGTTTTGAATTCAATTTTAGATTCATATCATATTCACTTATATAGGGTATATGTTTTAGATGGAATTTAGTTTTAGGATTTCAGATTCAAATGGAATTCAATTTTAGGGTTTTAGATTCAAAGAGTATTTAGTGTCAATGTAATATCATAAATCTATAACATTGTTATACTTGAGATATTTAGTGTTTTGGGTTTATATGATATTAAATTTTAGATCCATATCATATTCACTTATATAGGTCTAGATGGAATTTTCTTTTAAGGTTTTAAATTCAAATGTAATTCAATTTTAAGGTTCTAGATTCAAGGAGTATTTGGTATCAATGTTTTAAATTTAGTCAAGATTTAATTTTAGTTCTTCTAATTTCATATGGAAGACAATTTAAGGTTTTATATTGAGATTATATTTAGTTTAGGAGTTTAGATTCATATAATTCTTAATTTTAATGTTTACATATTTGGCGGTTTGTAAGATTACCCATATCTAATAGATTATTTTACCTCACCCAAATTCCCTCTATGACACATATTTATCTAGCCTTAAGTGATCCCATCCATGCACACTCCATGTTATTACACGAATAAATATTATGGGTTATACTTTTGTTTCTATGTATACTTGTTCATATCTTATGCGACATCTATTTGTGAGCTTACATGCTTACATTTATGGCATATATCTAAGCCTACATGTTTATCTAGGATCGTGGCTACTATTGTTTGAAAATTCTCCTCACCATTAGGAGGCAACATTGGGGGCACCTTATCACCTCTTATTATATTTACTTATTTGATCACGTCTCAGTCTCTTATCTTGTTCTTGTCACATAATGATAGCTATGATATTGTTTCATGATTAAATTGAGATTGTATGATCATATCTTTTACACATTACTTGATCTCATCTTCACTTTTTTATATTGCTCACATGCAATCAATTAGAGGGTAACAATAATATCAGCGGTGATATTTGATAATAATTATTATAGGATCTCTCTAAGGGTGCCACACCTCGTGTCCATAGTTAATGTTACCCACTCAAGATCCTCCATTAATTGTATTTATTTATGTTGTCTCCTTCACAGTAAAATAATGATTTTTTTATTATATTTCTCCTTTGTATCCCTATATTTTATTTCAATTATGTTTTTTATTAAAAGATAAAATAGGTTTTGAAGGTGCCTTGGAACCCTTTACAACAATGAGAGATAGTCACAAATACAACAAAAAAGAAATAAAACATTTAAGGAACACCCAACTCAAGCACAAAATCACTAAAGAAAGATGATCAACTACATTTCTTCAAGATATTATCAATCTCCAACTCCTACTCATGTACAAATTAAGGATCCTTGAGAGCACAAAAGCACTAAAGAAAGATGATCAAATACATTTGCTTCAAGTTATTATCAATCTCCAACTCCTACTCATTTCATTAAGAAAATCCTTGAGATATTTCTTTTCTCTCAAAATATTTCATTTTACTGCTTTAGGTTCTAGTGCTTGATCCCTCCTTGACCATTTCTCCAATATTATTAGTTTTCTTTCCCACACATTTTACTTCATAGCCTTTAGCTAAATATTTTAGCTTCTCAATTAAAATCTTTATTTCAATTATGTTGACTCCTTCATACCTCTATAGTTCTTTTGGTTATGCTATCTCCTTTATATCTCTACATCACTTTCTTTGTGGTTATGCTAAATATTTCATACCCCTAAATTTTTGTATTTTGGGTTAAATAAATGTGCATGAAATTATTCACCTACCTTTTTACTCTCACACATTATTTGCTAGCATGATTATTTAGTTGTTTCTACCTATTCTAAACTTTAACTAAAATCTACTCATAGAGTTTTGTGCTTGTAGGTTATGAAGATGAACCTAGCATTACATGTTCAACATGTGTTGATATTCATCTATATCCATAACCTTCTTATAGATGCTTATCATTTACTTTGACATGCATGCTTCATAGCAATTCATGTGCTTGAACTAAAATTAGAGAATAGTGTAAGTGAAAAATTACATTCCTAGTCATTTTCCCTATATGTTTTGGATCCACTTTGACCCTTTCTTCTTAAGGAAATGGTTTAGAGTGCAAGACAATTTTTATGTGGAAATTGGAATATTTCTTGAGGCTTGATTAAACTTGAATCCACACATCTCAAGGAACTAGATCTAATATTCACATTTCTATTTCCTATCTTGGGTCAATCCTAAAGTAGTGACTTTGAACCATGTTTTGGACACTAGTATAGTCTTAACCCTTGAATTCCCAAAATAAAATTTAATCTTGGTTCCAATAAACTCAATTCTAACTATTTATTTCCTACCAACTTAAGTGCAAAATATTCAAATGTGCATACTAGTGTGTTGCATATAAGGTAAAACCCTAATTCATTTTATACAACCAATCACTTAAATCAAAGAACACCTAGAAAACATTATTCACATCAAATAACATACTACCAATATTTATAATTCACAAGGAAATACACTTGTATTTGTATTTTGATTTAGGATGCACCTATTCAAAATTGTCTAGCTCTACTAGCATATTAATTTATAAGGCCACACAAAAAAGAACAAAATTCACCACACGCCAAGTAAAATTCAGCTCAACAATTCACCACCATGAAAATTAACTGCATTAATATTTTTAATAAAATCAAAGTTTTCAAAATATATATTAAAAAATATTAATGCAGTTAATTTTCCACCTCGGTGAATTGTTGGCGGATTTTCGCAATTTTCCTAGAGCCATGTATATACATACATACATAGACATAGACATATATACATATATGTATGTATATATGTATGTATATATATGTTTGTCTATATATGTATGTATATACATACATACATACATACAGACACATACAAGTTGTAGCTATAAGGATGAGAGATACAATAATGAGATTGAACCAAAACAAAGTGGAATCCACTTTTTAGTTTGTTAGAATTTCACAATTATATATATCATAAATTAAAATTAGATTATAACATACCTAACAACATATTATTCACTTACCATGTTTAAAGTTAAGTTCCTTTCTATCTTTATTAATTATATAATATATTTGTGCAATATTGTAAAATTCAACTACTTTGTTTTAGAGAATCTATTATTGTTTATTTAACTTTTAATTTTTTCATTTATTAATTAAATATAATCCCATATATTGTCTCAAAGAAAATAAGAAATGGTGATGAGAAAGTATAATAATCCACATAAATATAATTTAAGAAAAAATACAAGTTGTTTGTTTGTTAATGATACCAAGAAGGAAAC
Organism: Sequoia sempervirens; assembly: GCA_007258455.2. Classification (NCBI taxonomy): domain Eukaryota; kingdom Viridiplantae; phylum Streptophyta; class Pinopsida; order Cupressales; family Cupressaceae; genus Sequoia; species Sequoia sempervirens. Next base: position 6,398 of record VDFB02379808.1, on the reverse strand, counting down.
CATATCTTAATAGATGGAATCACACTATTTACAACGTTGACAAACATGCACCATAGCTGGTTTTATATGAATAAAAGACATTATACAAACAGTGAAATTGAATTTTAAAACCGTCTTTTAGTTTTTGAACATAATAATGTTTGATGTCCTGAAGCATAATTTAATATTATTTATATTGAAACTTGATATTGATATTGATATATATATATATATATATATATAAAACATGAAATATGTCATTGCTGCTAAACTTAACATAAAAGAATGCAAAGAAGAAAACAAATCATAATGTTATCAACGTTGCAAAAAGTTATGCTTGGACTTATACATCAAAAGTATACAACTAATCAATATCATGAATATCACTGAACCAAACTCAGCAAATATATAAAATGTATATGATGATTGTGGATATAATATTGTTGGTTTTAACAATCTTTTTGTCTCGAGCATGAAAATCTGTCATTGTAGAAGGCTCCAAATATTTTGGATCTTTTTGAACTTTTCCACAGCATTAAAGGCAAAATAATGAATATACAGCCCAAATCAACATGCTTACAGACAAAATCATTGCAGAAATGCCTCTATATACAGACCAAATCACTGAAGAAAGTTCAAGAGAAGATGGTACAGTCAAACATGCATCTTCTATTGTCTTTGTCATGTAGCCCAGCCTTTGTAATTGAATGCAGGTGGAAAAAACAATACTATTAATTATAATATTTTTGTAAGTAATTTGTGACGGTATATACTATACAAATTAATAATAGTTTTTAATTGATTTAACTTAATAGGAATCAGTCAAAATTGTTATTATTTTATAATAGTTGAAATTATTAATTTAGTAGCATTTGTAATATTTTTTATTTATTTCCAAATAATGTTCAAATTATAATATAAGTGCAAAAGTTTTTATTTTTTTCATGTTAATTTAGGTTATTAAATAATTGTGTACACTTTGATAGAAATTAGTTTAAATTAATTTATAATTTTTGGATAGCAATAGAATATATGATTTAATATTATTTTAGAAACGGTGTTGATATAAAAGTTATTTAAAAACATGAGATATCATTAGAGGAAAATGGAAAAATATCTATATGATTTTGTTTATAAATGTCATACATGTCAAACATGTAGTAATGAACTCAAGAGCTTTAGTCCAATGCTTATCTTTCCTTGGCCATTTATTGTATGGGGTTTAGATTTGATAGGTGAGATTACGTGCATGAGTGGGTTTGAGTCATTTATCTTAAATACATAGAACTTTCAAAATTTGTGCTTTTCTCAAGGGAAATATCATCTATAGATTTAGATTGCCTTCACTTATTGCTACAAGCAATGACTCATAATTAAAAATATAGAAACTTGACGAATTTTTTAAACACATTTCATATTTGATTTGTTTTCTCTTCTCCCTATTATATAGAGTAATGGTCAAGTAGAATTTATAAATTAAATAATTGAGTTGGTATTAAGAAAATAGTGGATAAGCATGTTATACTTAGTATATATATAACTTGTACCCAATTTGTGGGTTTATCACACTAGCATCTACACACCTATAGGGTATACATCATATTCATTAGTTTATGGTACTAGGGAAATTGTGTCCCTTGAGTGATAGGTTCTATCTTTATGTGTTTCCCTCTGTGCTATCGTTGATGGAAACATGTGCTAGGAATAATGACTACAAAAATATGAGACATCAAATGAGAAGTAAACTAATGAATTAGATAATATCATTGTGTATAATCAAGAATAAATACAAACTTATAATACAAGAACCTCATTTATAGATATATTGATATTGGTTATTTGGTTCTTCATGCAACTTCAAAAATCAAAATACAAGAGAAGAGTTAATAGGAAGTTTCTTACAAAATAATTTGGGACCATATATTTTTTGTTTTTTTGTTAACTCAGAGGTATCCCCACGACCCAACCCAGTTGAGGAAGGGGTGAGCTGAGGTGAGACTAGTCCTCTAAGGATGAGAGCAGTCGTCCGCAAGCCATTAGCATTGGGTGAGTTCAGGCCTCAAAGTCGAATCCAAGACCTTGGGCAGCAAACCCAAGACTCAGGCCAACTTCGCTACCCATGTTGGCTTGACCATATATTATTATTGAACCAAGTATGAATAGAAAATAAGTTATATGTATATCTATTTATATCATAAATCTACAACATTAGTTTTTAGAGATATATAATGTTTTGGGTTTATATAATTAATTCAATTTTAGATTCATATTGTATTCACTTAAATATAGGGTACATGTTTTAAATGGAGTTTAGTTTTAGGGTATTATATTCAAATAGAATTCAATTTTATTATTTTATATATTCAAAGAGTATTTAGTGTCAATATTTTAAATTTAGTAGATATTTACTATTAGGTCTTCAAGATTCATATAACACTTCATTTAAGGTTTTAGATTGAGATGATATTTAGTTTTAGGTTTTTAATTATATGATTTTTAATTGTAATGGGTACATATTTATTGGGTTTTAAGGCTACCCATATCTTATAGGTTATTTTACCTCATTAAAATTCCTTATTTAACACTTATTTCTCACTTGCATGTCTTCATACTCTTATATTTAGGCTTGAGTGATCCTATCCATGCACATTCCATGTGATTCCATGATTACATACTTTGGGATATAATTTTATTTCTATAATCTTAGCAAGGTATTTTAAATTTAAATGCAAATAATAAAATGCATAAAACAACAATTGCAGATGGAATGTTTTGCAGGTGTATGAGTGATTGTTCATAATTGAAATTGATTGCACGAATGACAGAGGGTTGAAAGATTGTAAGTGAATTTATTGGAATGATAAGGAATGAGAGAATTGAGTTATGTAATAAAATATTTTAATAGTAATTTAATTTGAATTTTAAAACACTGAATTGTATGACCAATGAAATTATCAAAGATCATTTGAATGAGTTAATGTATACGGTTTTTGATTTGTAATTGAGGATGAAATAAAAATTATTCCCAAGTTGTTTGGGTTTAGTATTTGTGTCTACATCAATTGGTATTAGAGTGGGTAGCCTTAACAGTAGAGAGGATCCACTAGGACCTATGAGTGGAGTTGTGTGAACCAATCGCCAATCGTGAGGTAGTTTGCACAAGTGTGAAGTGGTTGTGGAGAGCTTGAGAGGATTGTTGTGGGTAGAGAAGCCCTGAGCAATAGATAGCTAGAAGTCACAACGTGATGTGAGTTATGGAAGATTGTAGCAAACAAGATGGGATTGGTCATTAGGAGACCCGTGCAATTTTTTTTTTTGGGAGTAGTATAGGGAGAGGGTCGAAAATGAGAAGTTTGAGAAGATGGGATAGATGGTCCATGAGGAAGTGGGTAAGATTGAGACGAGGATCAAGAAATTGGAAAATAATGTTGGGAAAATGAGACAAAAGTGGTAAAGAGGAGCGAGAAAAAGAGTGAGGACAATAGCCTAAGATGGGTATAGAAAGGTGTGAGAGAAACCCCTACCGAAGAAGTTGCAACGAAGACTTGCCATGAGGAAGGCAAGAAGAAAAAGGAAGAAAATAATGAAGTGAGTAGTGAAGAGGTTGCAACAAATGGCGAAGGTGAAGAAAATTTATTTTTGTAAATGTTAGTAATTTAAGAAGAGTGGATGTCAAAGCTTGTTGTTGTAGAAAAAGAGGAAGCAAAAGATGTTGGGACAACAAAGAATAATGAGTTAAATTTTGATTATAAATTTAGTTTTGATGATTTAAATTACCTTTGTTGATGAAAGAAGAGGAGGATGTAGAGCAAGATAAGGGCTTGGAGATGGAATATTTTATTTTCCATAAAGTAGTAGAGGTATATTGGTATGCGGATGCATATGTAGTTGCAGATTGGTGGATGGGTAATCCATTTTTGTAGGTAGAAATTGTATAGGATACTTCAGGTGGTGTTTGGTGGAGGTGTTCAATTTGTGGTGGGTTGGATCCCACATAAAAGGAGAGAAGAGAAGAAATTTATCAAAGGAGAATGGTCTATGGTGGACATGAGTCCACAAGGAGGGGAAAAAGAAGGGAGATGTAGTGCTGTCAGAAGAAGATGATGTGTGTTCCGATGAAGTGATAGAAAAAGAGAAAGAAGAAATAATATTGTGTGCATTTCATAGCAATGGAGCTTGCTACAAATTGCTCATAATTTTGAATGGTGATTATATCACTCAACTGCACCTTTGTGAGCCTATGTTCACAAATTCCCTATCTGACATGTTTGATGTAGGAGCATCCTAGGAGGATTGGCGATCCACATCACCCAAAAACAATTTGGCATTATTTTTGTATTTTTGGTTTTTGTTTGATTTTGGAGTCCAAATCATTTCCGTCTTGGTGGTTGTCTAAAGCTAAATTGAATGACATTGTTGATATTGATTTCCAAAATGTCATGGATCGATTTTAACTTTGAGCAGCCGAATTACAATTTATACACTCAAATACAAGCAATTTGTATTCCAAAATAGGAAGTTTTCAATGAAAATGTGAAGCATTGCAATGATATTGGTTGATATTGGAACTCAAATTTAATTTGTAGCATGTTAAAAATGTTTTGTTTCCACTCTATGCACACAACAAACAAGCATAAGAATGTGAATGGTTTTATGTTGAAGTTACAATTATATTGATGAAACGATGGAATGAGAGGAAGGCTAAGTGCCATATAGAGGATCATTAGCAGCATCTGGAGCAAGTCTTTAATTAAAAATCAATAAAAATAACCTTTTCCAGATCGTTCCTTTGGAGGAAGTGATTAAAAAGGAATGAAACAAGTGAAGGCGAAGGGGGACAAGTCATGTTGTTTTCCAGCATGGCATTTGAAAAAATAAAGTGTAAATAAGATTTTAGATTTAAAGATTGTTGAGGGGAGCGTGAAGGGGAAGTGAAAAGGTAGTATGGACAAGGGAGGGCACCATATTAAAAAAATTAGATTGAAATAAAAGTAGCACAAATGTAAGGTAGAGGGGGTTGTGAAGGGAAGATAGGAGGGGGGATGAGCCATTTAAAAAATGGCTAATTAAAAATAATGAATGCAAAGATAAATGTATGGAGGGGCGTGACTACTAAGTATTGAGGGTGCAAGAATAGACAAGGGACGTCATACAATAGGGAGAGGAAGAAAAGTGAAGAGTAATTAGAGAGGGATAAGGGATTAAATAGGGGAGAGATAGCCAATTTGGAATTGTTGAATTAAATAGTGAAAGAATAGGGAGGGGAGTGTCATCTTAGCAAGGTATTTTCAATTTAAATGCAAGTAATAAAATACATGGAATAGTAATCATAGATGGAATTTTTGTAGGTGTATTCAAGGGGCTATTCATAATTGAAATTGATTGCACAAATGATAGAGGGTTGACAGATTATAAGTGAACTGCCTGGAATGATAAGTAATGAGAGAATTAAGTTATATAATAAAATGTTTTAATAGTAATTGAATTTGAATTTTAAAACACTGAATTATATGACCAATGAAATTGTCAAAGATCATTTGAATGAATTATTGTATGGGAAGGTGCATGAAGTTGGTCGCACTTTTGTGGCCAAATGGGAAAAAAATGGGGAAACACATAACGCGAGTGCGTTATGTGCTTTTAAAAGAAAAAAAAAGTGAAATGTGTATCATTTGCTTTTCACTATTTCTCAGCTTTTCCCGCGGCTAAAAACCTTCAATTTTGTGCTCATATTCTAGGAGGAAGGACTTCTGCAAATTTCATCAAAACGGTTAGTTTTGTCACCAAACAAGCACCGATGATGAAAAGAGATGCAAGGGCAAAGTATTGTTTTACTATTTGTTTTGAATTTGTTAGTTTGAAATTGATTTTATTTTTTAGGTTAGATTTGATTGTTTTAAAATCATGAAATCACTGGAAATCCATAACAACAAATCCTCCATAAAGATGTATATATAAAAATCAACTCCACATTCTCTCAATTCCCTCATGGCACTCAAGAAAATTTGAGGAGTGAAATTGAGAACAATAGAAAACAACTTGAGGATCTTATCAGTAGGTTGAGTGATCCAAATGCTTCAACCACAGAAAGAATGCTTCTACGAAATTCATTGAAAGACATGTTTAAAAATGTAGATGCAATCACCCAACAAATATCTGGATGGCAAGATAGGAGGCAGACAGCTAGGGCATATTATGCTGACAAATTATCATATAAACAAGTAAAAGATTTAAAAATTACTAAAGGTGATTTGTGCTCTCTATTCATTGACCCTAAAACAAATCAAAATCTTACCCTCAATGCAAAGAGGTTTCCTATTCATTGGTGCCACCACTAAGAGATTAAGAACCATTTTTATGAAAGATGGTATATGGTATTTGATTACCCACCGTGCAATAATTGTGAAGTCCCCCAATAT